>JAVTVY010047222.1:0-24344 GCA_036873755.1 Hanleya hanleyi | reverse complement strand
TTGAACTATGTATAGCAAACAGTATTAGAATATTGAATGGAAGATCCATAAGTGATTTATTTGGGGACTTTACGATGGTTAATAGACAAGGTGCAAGTGTTGTCGACTATTTTTTAGTAGACCATAGATTCATTCCAAATGTGATTGATTTTGAAGTCCACCCATTTTTAGGGGAATATTCTGACCACAAAATGGTCTCGACTTTGATTAAAACTGGTCCCCTAAGATTTTTGGTGATCAATCAGCCAGAGTCGCAACATACTGCCCCATTACCCGATAAATATATCTGGAAGGAAGAGTGCGAGAAAGATTTTGTTGACAATCTCCTTAACTCACTTCCAACGATTAGCTCGCTGATTAAGGATGAAATGAAAACAAACAACCCAAATGTGGAAAAATGTATTGCTTTATTTAATACTACTGTGACCTCGGCTGCAGATGACTCTTTTCGTAAAATCAGTAACTTGAAAGGGTCAAACAAAGTTATCGATAAGCCATGGTACAATACCGAATGTAGAACATTGCGCAAGGAGGCAAATAAGCTAAATAAGGCGTTCAACAAGAACCCCGGTAATGCTCATATCAAATCAAAGTATTACAATAAACATAGGGAATACCGAAACAAGGTCAAGAAAGGACGGAAACAATACAGAGATAACCTACTCAATGAGCTAAACATGATGTGTGACAACGATGCCTCAGTTGCTTGGGATATAGTCAAAAAACTGAAATGTGAGAGTAACGACTGTAGTGCAGCCGAACGGATTAGTATTGATGAGTGGCATAAGCACTTTTCCAGTCTTCATGAGCCTGACAAAAATAGTGTTAGCGCAGCCCGTCATGCTGAGGTGACACACGATCTGCATTGCCTAGAAGAACAAGCAGCATCTGGTAGCTATAATCTTGATGCAGCTATTAGCAGCAAGGAAATCTTGCGAGTTGCGAAAAAGCTGAAAAACGGCAAGTCTAGTGGCATTGACAGCATCTCCAATGAGATGATCAATGCTTCTCTGCCACACATCATTGATATTGTGACAGAACTGTTTAATACAATACTCACATCTGGTAACTTCCCCAAAACTTGGGCTTTTGGTATGATTGTCCCCATACACAAAGAGGGTAGGTCTTTAGAGGCAAATAATTACAGGGGAATAACCCTAACTAGCTGTATTGAGAAATTGTTTACCCAAATTTTAAATTACAGACTGGTCGATTTTGTAGAAGAGCAAGAGTTACTCTCCCAGTCACAAATAGGATTTAAAAAAGGCAGTTGGACATCAGATCATATTTTTGTGCTGAAAACTATAATTGATAAGCACATGAAATCGAAGAAGAAGATATACTCATGCTTCATAGACTTTCATAAAGCTTTTGATACAGTCTGGCATGATGCTCTGTACTTGAAACTCCTTCAGGCTAGCATAAAAGGCAACATGTACAAAATAATTAAAAACATGTATCAGGTCAGTCAGTCTTCTGTCAAAACAAAGTATGGCCTCAGTAAGGCTTTTCCAGTATCAAGAGGGGTCCATCAAGGTAGCGTACTAAGCCCATTGTTATTTAAAATATTTATAAATGACTTATTAAGTGATGTAAAGACTGATAACTCTCCTGTCTTATGGGATACACCCATACATAGCCTAGCTTATGCAGATGATATTGTGTTACTGTCACTTAGTAAATGTGATCTACAGGCCAAGCTTGACAAGCTCCATAGCTATGTTGAAAAATGGGGACTCTCCGTTAATAAATCAAAATCTAAAATATTAATCTTCGGTCAAAGCAATTGGAAGTGAAAAACTGGAAAATGTAACCTCATACAAATACTTAGGGCTAGTCATTCATAACAATGGCAAATTTAATATGGCCATTTCAAACTTGGCATGTAGAGCAAGCAAAGCATTGTATGCAATTAGACATGCACTTAACCTCAATGGCATCAGACCAGAACTGTCCTGTAAGTTATTTGACTCCATGGTTCAACCTATCCTTAATTATGGATCCGAAATATGGAGTGGGTACCTAAATGTATCCACGGATGTAAACAAGCTGGTTAACTTGGCAAATGACACTGAGAGTGTTCATATTAAATTTTGTAAGAGTATCCTTGGGGTTCACTCAAAGGCAGTGAACCTGGCTGTTCTGGGTGAACTGGAGAGGTCACCTCTTAAGATAACGGCTATTTTGAACAGTGTCAATTACTTGAGCCATATTCTTCAATCTGATCCAGACTCGCTTTTGTATAAGGCATTCATTGAGCAGAGTGAGGACCATAGAGTCAATAACTGTAATAACTGGGTCGGGTATATCAAAAATGTACTTAAGGATACAAATTCTTATCATATCTGGGAAAATCTTGGGTGTAAAATCCCTAATGCTACAAATAAGTGCATTAAAAAACAGCTGGAAGAGAAATTTGTCTGCACTTGGAAAGAACAATTAAATATGTCCAGCAAACTCGATACTTATAAGATGGTGAAAAAATACCCCTGTTTCGAGAATATTTTGTTATCAGTGAACAACTATAAACATCGATCAGCACTAATAAAATTAAGAATTAGTGCATATAGACTACCAATAGAAAGTGGTAGGTATACCAAGACTCCCAGATGTGACAGACTGTGTACAACTTGTCAGGTAATTGGGGATGAAAAACACTTCCTATTGTGCTGTACTGCTTTTAATGCACATCGGGATATATTGTTGAAGAATATTGAGTCATCTGTTACATCCGATACATCAAACGATGATCTTTTAATAAAACTGTTAAGTTGTTCAGACAAAATAATTACCAAGAATGTAGCAAAATTTGTATATGACTGCTTCAGTAGGCTACAACAGATAATTGAATACTGCATAACATTACCATTGTGTAAAGCTGTAACATATTAATATATATCCGTGCCAATAAGCAAGCAAAATAAGAGTATCCGCCATCAAGTTTTTAATGAGGTATTTTAGTGTGTGTACCCTATCTATTATTTTACTGTGTATATTATGTTATGTCTGTATATTTTGTATGTATGTATGTATGTATGTGTGTACATGTATGTATGAGTAGTAGGTAGCCCGCAAGTAGATAAAGTAGCGCCTCACTGCGCATGCGCAGAACTTGGGGTGACGTCACAATGGGGCGTGTGCGCATGCGTGTGTGTGGGTGGTGGGACAAGATGGCGGCCTGTTTTTGTGTCGTGTGGGTGGTGGAACAAGATGGCGGCCTGTTTTTTGTGTCGTGTGGGTGGTGGGACAAGATGGCGGCCTGTTTTTTGTGTCGTGTGGGTGGTGGGACAAGATGGCGGCCTGTTTTTAGTGTCGTGTGGGTGGTGGGACAAGATGGCGGCCTGTTTTTAGTGTCGTGTGGGTGGTGGGACAAGATGGCGGCCTGTTTTTTGTGTCGTGTGGGTGGTGGGACAAGATGGCGGCCTGTTTTTTGTGTCTTGTGGGTGGTGGGACAAGATGGCGGCCTGTTTTTTGTGTCGTGTGGGTGGTGGGACAAGATGGCGGCCTGTTTTTTGTGTCGTGTGGGTGGTGGGACAAGATGGCGGCCTGTTTTTTGTGTCGTGTGGGTGGTGGGACAAGATGGCGGCCTGTTTTTTGTGTCGTGTGGGTGGTGGGACAAGATGGCGGCGGGTTTTTGTGTCGTGTGGTGGGAGGTGGGTATGCGGATTATAGAAAAACGTATAAGAGGAGTCGATTTTTAGGGAAAGGGGTGTATTCATTGCAATCTCACTTACCTGACCTGACCTGCCTGCCTGCCTCCCTGCCTGCCTGCCTGCCTTCCTGTCTGCCTGCCTGCATTCTGCCTGTGTGGAATGCATGTACTGACTTGGTTCTGGGTTTTTTCCATCACGGTTGTGCGCAGGTGTATGACGTCACTTCCGGTCTGCGTGAATCGGGCGTGACCTGGGACTATGGGATGCATGTACTGACTTGGTTCTGGGGCTTTTCCCTCACGGGGAGGTCACGTGATCAGTTCAAGGTCATATCCATTTTTTATCGATATGTCAACTCCACACCCAGTCCATTAAATGCTCCTTCACCTATGCTTCAATTTGATACCTCACTCGACCTGTGGTGTGAGTGAGTGCAAGAATGTATTCATCCGCGGTGATGCAGTCATGTCTGGCGATGATTCGGTCTCGGGAAAAAGCTTCCTTGCCCAATGCCTACGGACTTTACCGAAGATACACGGACTTTAACGAAAAGACACGGACGTACACGAAAAGACGCGAAGGTGAACGCCATTGTGGGAAACCTCCCACAGACATGTCAGTACATGCATTTCTATGTTGTTCACGCATAATAAAAGGATTGATCTGTAATCTGTGTTGTTGTTGTTGCTCCCTTTTTTTGGACTAACCCATCAGAATAGTACGTATCACGGACTACACCCGTAGAGCTACATCTGGTCTATAAAAACATGTCCCTCTGTATCCCACACCTTCATTTCTACAGAGCCATGGCGGAGATCCAGCCCCATGCGACTCGCATTTTACAGTATGCCACCGTGGTGAATTCATTCACGGGTTACCGAGCAGTGGTCCGGTTCATGTTTGCAGATGGCGACGAAAACGAGGGACGACGCCAGATCCTGAACGAGTTCACAGAAGCGGTCCTCCACAGAGTGCACTCGATGGAGAGGCGTGCCATCACTCACCACTACTGGACTATGACAGCCATCCTTGATGCTCGCGCTATGGACCAGGAGCGCTCACGCCGCAACCAGCGCCGGCTGGTTGGCCTCATACTAGTCTGTGCCCTATTCACCCTGGCGCTGTGGTATTGACACTATAAATACAGGGGATGAGACAGAGTGTGTGTCATTCTCCCTTCGACATTTACAGCAAGCATGTCACTACGCGCTATCCTGCCTCTTACACCCAGCGTGAGGTTATACATTTATCAAGATAAAGTCACCCTGGTGAAAGACGATCAAGCTATTTACTGGACGCCCGCTGAGAGGCTATCGAATCCGGTGACACTACAGCTTGATGGGTGGACTAAGTTTAAACGGGTGTTGAGCGGTGAGTTGGACGGAGACCTCATCCACCTGGACAACGCCATCTACGTATATTCCGTACCACCCGTCCACATACGTCTGGGTCCCTACCAAGAGCCTACGCGAAGTATCAGCCTAACTTCCTCTGTGTGGTCAGCCTTGGAGAAAATAGTGCCTATTGTGGACCAGTTATTTATACCGGACGACCGATCACCCGACCAATTAGCGTGGGTTCGTGCTATGGAAGACGCGGCGGCTGAACCCCATGAACAACTACATGAACCCGACGACGATGCCATTGATTACCCCGCTAGACTCAGTCAGCCCAATGACATGACCACCTGATCCTTTGATCTCACGGGGTTCTCCCTATAAATACGAGAGACAGTGAAATCTGGTACCATTCACGTACCGACCATGACGAAGCATATAGTACTGGCGTATTTCAGCTTGACCCCCGAGGTTTTCCTGCACGTGTATGCGGATAAGGTCGATATCATGGAGGAGGTGGTGGGAGACACGGACCCTACACAACCGTGCCCGGCTCACATTCGTCTGTCCCGGAAGGGCTGGACCAAATTCAAACGGGTGTTGTCTGGTGAACTGGACGGCGACCTCATCCACTTGTGTCACGATGTGTACATCCGACGCGGCCCTTTCTTTGCACAATTGGCTCGGCTAGATGGAGGTACAGTGCATTTTACCCTTCACCCTGATCTATGGTCTGCATTGGAAGATGCCGTGGTGGATGTGGATGAAGTGCTTACCAAGCGGTCATCAGACGAGTTGGACTGGTCATTGACCATGGCCACTGTGGAAGTCCACGAAGAAAATCAGAAAGAAACTCCGGCCCAAGATATACCCGTTATAAATAAACGATAGAGCCAGGGTCCATCATCATTTGTCACCATGAAGCGCTGGGAGAAGGTGTTGGATAACTTATACTACAGTCCCGACAGTCCGGCGGCCTATAGTGCATTGTCGGCTCTATCGAGCGGCCAAACCCCAGGGGGTACAACGTGCCCAAGTCCGAGATTGGTTAAGAAGACAAGACACCTATACCTTACATCGATCTGTCCGTCGCCATTTTCTACGGAACCGGGTCATCGTGGAAGGAGTAGATGCCCAGTGGCAAGCGGATTTGGTCGATATGAGCGCCTTTGCCAAACACAACGATGAGAATCGGTATATCTTGACGTGCATCGATATCCTATCCAAGTATGCGTGGGTGGTACCCATCCCGACGAAAACGGGGGCAAATCTCATAGCGGCGTTCAAAGACATCTTCAAGACCGGGCGCAAACCTTTGTATTTGCAAACCGACGAAGGCACGGAATTCCTCAACAGACCGTTCCAAGCCTTTCTCAAGAAACAGAAGGTGCTTTTCTTCCATACGTACAACGAGACCAAGGCTTCCGTGGTGGAGAGGTTCAACAGGACATTCAAAGGCCGCATGTATAAATATTTCACCTATAAGAATACAAGGCGGTACATCGATGTTCTCCCGAAACTGGTGAGGGGTTACAATCGAGCCTATCATCGAAGTATAGAGAGAGCCCCATTACCGTGACCCAACGCAATGAAGCCCAAGTCCGGCGTGTCTTGTACCCCAGGCCATCGCAGCGAACGACGAAGGCGGTGTACAAGGTCGGGGACCCTGTACGGATCAGCAAAGTCAAGGGCAAGTTCGAGAAAAGTTACTTGCCCAACTGGAGCGATGAGCACTTCCTGATTAAACGGCGCCTACCCCGACAGCGGCGAGTCTATGAACTGAAAGATCTCCAAGGGGAAACGTTGCTGGGGACGTTTTACGACACGGAATTACAGCCTGTTGTAAAAACACAGCAAGACTACTACACGGTGGAGCAGATTTTGAAAACGGAACGTCGACGTGGCAAACTGTTTCATTTCGTAAAATGGCAAGGCTGGGCCAGTTCCTTCAATTCCTGGGTCGCGGCCAACCAGGTGAAACGACTATAAAGCCAGACACCACTGCCGTCCTCCTTCATTCCACGTCCGACCCCAGTGCTATGGACCAACAGCAGCTGCCTCCGAAGATAGCGTCTCGCAAAACGCGCAAAGCGCAAGTGGGCTTTGGGGTGCTATTGCTAACCCTGCTGAGTGTGTTGTACGGAGGTGTGTTTTACGACGTAGCCTATGTCAGTACGTTACTTAACCAACTGAGAACACCAGCCATCAGTGAAACGGGTCTTCAGAGAGCACCAGTCGTATCGAGCCCAGTCACCACCACCACCACACCCCGCGTACAAGCCACATCGAGCTCTACACTTACACCAAGTACACCTACTACGTCTCAAGACCCACCGGATTTCATCCCTCACAGTGAACCGTCCACCCACGTTGTACCCACCCCCAGCACCATCTCTGAACGTGAACAGACAACGACGACCGACGTTGTACCCACCGCCACTCCAGTTCACTCGTACGAAATTTACAAGAGCGGGTTACCACGACAACGGATAGACCTCAAACCATGGACCCTCGGTGGCAACATCCCTTCACCTGCGTCATCGCAGGACCGACGGGCTCCGGCTAAACGCACTTCGTCAGGAAGCTCCTTCAACACGCCGACAGCATGATCACTCCACCCATTGCCCGAGTCGTGTGGTGTTACGGAGAATGGCAGGAAGCGTATGCAGCAATGCCCCACATCACGTTCGTGGAAGGCCCACCCAACCTGGCCGATTTGGAACCCGACACCTTGGTGGTTGTGGATGATCTCATGGCGGAGACGGATGCACGGGTCACCCAACTCTTTACCAAAGGCAGCCATCATCGACGGCTCAGCATCATCTACATTGTGCAGAATCTGTTCAGTAAAAAACAAAGAACATCGGAATATCAGCTTAAATGCCCACTACCTGGTGGTCTTCAAAAACCCGAGAGATACCACTCAACTGCTGCACCTGGCGAGACAGATGTATCCCAGCCGCATACCGTTTGCGTTGGAAGCCTTCAAAGATGCCACAAACCCTCAGCACGGGTATATGCTCTTCGACCTCAAGCAAGCCACCCCCGACCACCTTCGACTACGGACCGGCATCTTTCCCGGAGAGGCCCACCACGTGTACTTGCAAAAATAATGTAAACACACCCACAGTGGCGCCCCCCAGCTGGGGTCTGTGTGTTTGATGATGGGGAATAATAAAAAGAATGAATACCACAGCAGGGTTGACTTTGTCTATGAGGTAGATAAAAAGAGCAGCGTTGTGGGTTCTAGCATTAGTTGTACAGGATGTCTGCGCGAGTACGGAAGCACGCCCCCACGCTCCGTGTATTGAAGACGGCCCCACCCGAGTTAGTCCGAACCATTGTACGCGGTGCGGACCCTGACCTTGTACGCTGTCTGTGCGAGATCGGGTACAACCTGTTAAAGGCAACGTACCACTGACTCCGGCTCAGAAGACCAAGTTGGCCAAGCATAAGACAGGTCTCCGAACCCTAGTCCACAAGCGGGTCCCTCAAACACAAAAGAAAAAGGTGTTACAGAAAGGCGGCTTTCTCGGGGCCATCTTAGCACTGTTGGCCGCTTCCGTGTTGGGTCCAGTATTGGGTGGACTCTTCGGCCGACAATGAACCACACAAAAAAAAGGGTCCTCGTCGAACCACGGTTCCTGCAAAACCTCCAATCACCCTACCCTGTCCCACCTACGGTGAAGACCATAAACAGCCTCGATGGAGAGATGCAACAGATCTTACAGAGACCGGGGGTAAGCGACAGTGAGAAAGTACAACGGTACAATGAGACGCTTCAACGGTACATGACGTTCATGGACCAATACAAAACCCTGTCTACCCCAGCAACAGCACCACCACCACCACCACCACCACGTGACAGACCGCTGACCTCAGCACCGCTCCAACAGCCGGGTGAGGTAGCCCCCACAGCCCAACAGTGGGTGGAAGACGAAGTGCTGAAGAGTGTACCTGCCTCGTTCAAGAAACAAGCTGGCCTGGTATTACAACGGATGAAACAGAATCCTAACATGACTTGGAATGATAAAGGCGAACTCCTGGTACAGAATCAGGTGGTCCCCAGGACCCACATCACGGATTTAGTGAATGATCTGATGCGTCAACGCAGATCGCACACCGATCCTCGAGGATGGGAGGTCTTCGCTCAAGGCTTGAAAGACATGCATGTACCACAGGAATTGGTTGGGAACCCCCACCGCTGGGCCTTTATGCAGCAAACCCAGCAATCGCCGAGTCGTGCACCACGACTCTCACCACAACCTTCTTGGGAAGCCGACTGGGAACCGGAGTCACCCCCCAAACTCCACCACCATCACAACGGGCACCTTCTTTTCAGACCTTTAAAAAACCACCCTCGATCAGGACACCCCACATCTCCAGAGCCGTGACACGTAGCAAGTCAACGCGACGAACACGACGCCGCACACAACCGCCCAAGGCCTGGAAGACCTATTAAAACCAACAGCAGCAGCAGGACAGCTCAGTCGCCATGTTTTACCTGACCTTACCCAGTAACAGTTCGCTGGATGTGTTTCCTGACAACACCGTGGCCAAGTACGTCACCCAGTTACCACAACCGTTACATTTACCTGGACGCTGGGAATGTGCCCTCGTGGATATCCAATACCCTTACTCGTGGTACAACGTGCGAGCCAGTGAAGTGTGGTACGAGGTCACCTACGAAGGCAAAAACACCCGGCTCACCCTGCCCGAAGGCCAATACGATACCCCCAAAGAGTTCATGGGTGGGCTGTCAAGACTGATGCATGATAAGGCGCTACGGGGGTGACGGATAGTGCAACACGCCTGATAGCCTTGCGCTTCAAGAGAAACGTGTTCTTCGATGTCAACGTACACAACGACAAGGCACAGCTTACCGTCACCGATACCGTGAATGTGAAACTCAGTCCTACACTACAGCAAATGCTGGGTTTCGATCTACAGACGCTCGCTGGTCCCACCCAACACCATGGCGAGATGCCGATGGATATGAAGTCGGGTATGTACGGACTCTACGTCTACTCGGACGTGGTGGACAACCACATCGTGGGCGATATCAACACACCTCTGTTACGGGTGGTACCCATTAAAAAGACGTATGGAGGTCAAGTCACCCACAGTTTCAACCATATCATGTACCTGCCCGTACGACATACCGACATCAACACGATCACGGTGGATATAAGAGATGACACGGGACGACCGGTGGCATTCGAACGAGGAAAAGTGGTGCTGACACTTCATTTTCGACAAACACGTGCTCCCCACTTTGCATAATGAAAGTACCTTACGAGTGCGATGCACGCAGCTATGTTGACTATTATGCCCAACAGGCCGGGGGTGGCTTTCCGGTATTTAGCGGTGCACGCATGCAACGAGGACATGGTCTGGGGAACATACTCGGCAGCATTGTGAAAACGTTCCTGCCCTTGGTGACGCGTGAGGTGAAAGCAATCGGTAAACAAGCGGTACGCAGTGGACTGCAAGTGGCCGGTGATGTCTTGGGGGCACAGCACCCCGACAAGCCTTGAAACGACGGGCCAAAGAAGCGGGAGGCGTCTTGGTGGCCAAAGCACAACGCACCGTAGGGAATAAAAGAGCGGCCCACCGAGACCACGCACCAGTCGACGACCGACCCAGCGACGACGCACATCCAAGAAGACCCGGGATATCTTTTCTTAAAACATGTCCTTAATCCACACCGAGTCCTGCCCCTCCACCAACAGTGAATTTGATTTGTGGACCGTGCCGCCCACACAAACCAGTGTCGAACAAGGATTATGGGTGGAGCATCTCCCGCTCTCCAGCATCAACGAAACCGGCCCATCGAGTTCACCATCAGTAATGCGGATACGGCCTATGTGGATTTAGCCCATACATACTTGTATGTGAAAGCCAAGGTGGTCAATGGAGCTGGCACCAGAATCGCTGACCAAGCAACGGTGGGCCCGACGAATCTCTGGCTGCACTCGATGTTTCAGCAGGTGGATATTTTTCTCAGCGACAAACCATCAGTGACTCCACCAACACGTACCCCTATCGAGCCTACATCGAGACACTGTTGTCGTATGGCCGAGAGGCTAAAAAATCTCAGCTGACAACCGCTTTATTCTACAGGGACACAGCTGAGCACATGGACACGGCGGACAATGGGGGATATAACAAACGGAAGGCTTTCACTGCGAACAGTGCCTCGGTGGATATGATGGGTCGACTGCATGCAGACATGTTCATGCAAGACCGGTACCTGTTGAACAAGATCCCCATCAAAATCCGACTGATACGGGCGCCTCTGACCTTCGCCTTGATGGCCACTAACGTAGACGGGCATGCAGCTGACTATAAGATTGTCTTCCAAGACGCAGTCCTGTATGTCCGAAAAGTGAAACCGAATCCAGCCGTTCTATTGGGACACATGAAAGCCTTGGAAACAAACGCGCCTAGTAAATTCTATCCGACGTGTGCAAACCAAAGTGTTCTCTGCACAAAGGAAATATGGGCGCCAACAAAGAAAACCTGTTCCTGGGGGAACTGACCCCCAAGCGATTGATCCTGGCCTGTGTGGAAAATACCAGTTTCAGCGGAGTCACCCAGAGAATCCGTTTGACTTTAAACATTTCGGCATCAATTTTGTGGCCCTGCATGTGGAGCCGGACAACAGGTGCCAGCCACGGCCCAACTCCCGAACTTCGCGAGAAATTATTCAGATGTTCCGTCAGGTGAGCCTGTTTATAGCCACCGGTCAAATAAACCAGGACGAAGGGAATATGATCAGTCGGGAGGACTACGGGAACGGATACACGTTGTTCTGTTTCGATCTGACCCCACCTTAGAGAACGACCATCAGCTGGCCCTGGCCAAGCAAGGCAACTTACGGTTGGAAATCCACTTTGCACGAGCCCTGGCCACCACCGTCAATGTGATCTGCTACGCCGAGTTTGACAACATCATTCAAGTGGACAAGGTGCGCAACGTCCTGTGTGACTTCTCCACCTAACATGGATACAGACCAGATAACCACCGTGCTGGAGAATGACCCAGAGACACGTAGGGTCTTTCAAGGGGTGTTCGCCGGAGATGTGTTTCCATTAGACCGTATGTATCCGGCTGCTTACGTTCTCAACACGGACCCGATGGATCGACCCGGTGAACACTGGGTGGCCGTGTACTTGACAGAACAGCAGGGGGAATATTTTGACCCGTACGGTCTGCCACCCCTCCATCCCGATTTAACAGACTTCATGGATCAAGGCACAGAGACGTGGTGTTGGAATAGTCAAACGTTGCAAAGCCTGACCAGTGGCGTGTGCGCACAATATTGCTTGTTTTACCTGTACCATCGATGCCGGGGAAGACCCTTATCTACTATCGTACAGATGTTTGACGAGTACCCCCAGGCCGAGGACCGCGATGTACTCGTCTATGACTGGGCCGCCCATCATTTCAATGTACAAGCCCCGTTCTGGGCTTAAGTTAATGACAAGCCCCTTGTTCTGGGCTTCAATGTACAAGTCCCTTGTTCTGGGCTTCAGTTAATGACAAGCCCCTTGTTCTGGGCTTCAGTTAATTACAAGCCCCTTGTTCTGGGCTTGAGTTTTCACGTGGTTGTTCTCACGTTGTTGTTGTTCACTGAATAAAAAAAATGAGATCTCACCAAAAACCCCTGTCTTGTGTGTTTTATTCCTAATGCATCAATGCCCAATGTGGAGATTCAGTCAAACTGAAATCAGTGGTGTAGAATGGGGCCAAAATGTAACCCATCAAGTTTAGAATGCAAGAGCACTATAGTAAAAAATAGAGAGCCAATGAAATCAGCCTACAGACCAAGTACGTGTTTTTGGTCTAGGTTTGGAGCGGGCATTTTATTGAGGTACGTGTATACGGTGAGTGAAGAGACTCGTCCAACACGTATAGATTATGTTGATGACTATAAGTTCTAGGTAACCCATCAAGGTTAGAATGCAAGAGCACTATAGTAAAAATAGAGAGCGAATGAAATCAGCCTACAGACCAAGTACGTGTCTTTGGTCTAGGTTTGGAGCGGGCATTTCATTGACGTACGTGTATACGGTGAGTGAAGAGACTCGTCCAACACGTATAGATTATGTTGATGACTATAAGTTCTAGGTAACCCATCAAGGTTAGAATGCAAGAGCACTATAGTAAAAATAGAGAGCCAATGAAATCAGCCTACAGACCAAGTACGTGTCTTTGGTCTAGGTTTGGAGCGGCCATTTCATTGAGGTACGTGTATACGGTGAGTGAAGAGACTCGTCCAACACGTATAGATTATGACTATAAGTTCTATGAGCATAATGCATGAAAGTGGCTTTGAACACCGTATTAGCCAATCAGTGGCCTAGAATGGAGACAAAGGTAACCCATCCATGTCCAGAAAAACATTACCCGGGTGTACAAGAACCCAGATGTAGGCGCGGACGTCAGCGAAAGCACACCGTGAATACCCCAATTCGATGGGCTGATTGTTCGATCGCTGATTGGTTCTTTTTTCTCGACCGCTGATTGGCTCTTTTTCTCGACCGCTGATTGGTCCAAATGGAACTGCCCATCTTTCCCAGGTTCATCTAGAATCCCCCCCTTTTTTTGTGCTCAAGCTCTCACTATAGCGATGCCGCAACATTGTCTCATTGGACATTGGACCGTCTGACCTGGAGGTGACCCTTTGACCTTTTGACCCGCGTCCGCGCGCGCACTGGCGGGGATGACGCGAGATGACGCGCGCGCGCGCACGCGCTGCGGGGCGCTGGGGCGGGAAAACACCCCGGCGGTTGAACATTGGAACTCTTGTGGGTTTGGAGGATGAACACACGGACGTCTAAGGGAAAAAATTGGAACTCTTCTGGGTTCGAAAGTGAAAACCCGGAAGTGACGTGACAACCCACGTCACCTGCGTATATACTCCTGTAAAATAGAGCCGATTTTATTTCTTTGGAAGGGTCAAGGTCAATAGGACTTGCGCTTTTTATACTACTAAACTGTGAAGTAGATTACATCTTACATAGGCCTTAAGGCCGTGATATGCCTATGAAGTATTCTTGGGCATGGTCAGTACTTGCCAATTTTCCCTTCGTCTACTACTCGCCGATTTTTTTGATTTATTTATTTATTTATTTATTTATTTATTTATTTCCTCGAGAGCTTTAAAATAAGACCTCACTCTACCCCATCGGGCCACTAGTGCTCCACCTAGACTCCAACATGCCCACCCCGTATGAATTTGTACATACTAATATCACAGTATATGAGTGTATATGGGTCTATATGGATCTATATACAAGCCTACGCGGTACTTTCATAGTTTTTTTCCATCGTATTCTACATGATCAACCTCATAGCTCATAGTAAAAGCCATAAAAAAAACCGACCACCCCTATACCCATACAAGCCAAATATAGCGGACATCATGTTCGCCTGAGAATTGGTCTAGTCCGAGTTGTCTCCCTTGCACCAAAGCGTATAGATGGGACTGTGGTTTGGCTGGCGCGATTATGCGGGCAAATTGACCTTGAGCAGCCATTTTGTTAGCGTTTTGTTAGCGTCCTGCATACGGAGGACGATTTCACTGATCATTGTGTTGTTTTCTGAGCTGGGGAACATTCTCTGTCGCAGTTTATAACGGAACTTTGTTCCTTTCGGTGTCCGCTGAGATGAATAATGTGATCTGCATCATGCATCGCCTGCATGTATACCCGTAGACTGTAATCGAGAGAGTGTGCTGTGTTGTGTTCGAGCGGACGCGTAAATTTGTGTGATATCAGACAGGAAACGTGAAAATTGATATTCTTTCACAGATTTCGAAGTGTATACAGTTCTGGTGAGGTGAACGCAGCCTTTATGTGCAGCGATTGAACGATGATGTAGGCCACCGAACAGGTTTTGTGGAATCAACATTCTGTAACACGCCTCCCTTGACTGGAGGGATTTTATCGGACATCTGCAGTACGGAACGCTATTTTGTTGCATACATTCGCTTATCGTGGCAGTCCGTATAATTTGTCAATTTTTGTGTTTGGTTTCGTGAGAGAGGACGACATTGTTTTCATCAGTGCAAAACTCCCGCTCCCGCACCACAACAGTGAAAGCTGGTGGATGAAATTCTACTCCACGGGAACGAATGAATGGAATATCTTACCAAACTCTCAGGTAGGATGTGGGTTTCAGGAGTTCACCGGGTGTGACAATTTCTTTATAATGATTTGTGATAAAAGCGGGTAAAACCTAATGTCAAAATCTCGTTGAAGGTCACGGATATGTCGATTTATTGCTGATCAGCTGATTTCCAGATGATGAAATATCTGAAATATCTGTTGTTTGGCGTGTGCTTTGTTGTGCCATTTCTCCATCGGCTTTTTCTTTAACTGGTGGTGTCAACATATTTTGTAACATGGAGTCTATATCATCAAAACATTGTTCAACATTCGGTGTGGGTGCTAGGGCAAAGAACTGCGCTGTGTCCGGAGGATCTTCACAATGGACTGTAGCAGCATAATTCACGGGTTGAGCTGGGAATAAATCTTTGATTATCGCTTCCAACCAGGGTTGATCATGTCTGCAGTACGGAACGCTATTTGTTGCATACATTCGCTTATCGTGGCAGTCCGTATAATTTGTCAATTTTTGTGTTTGGTTTCGTGAGAGAGGACGACATTCGTTTTCATCAGTGCAAAACTCCCGCCCCCCCCCCGACCCGCACCACAACAGTGAAAGCTGGTGGATGAAATTCTACTCCAAGGAACGGTAACGAATGAATGGAATATCTTACCAAACTCTCAGGTAGGATATGGGTTTCAGGAGTTCACCGGGTGTGACAATTTCTTTATAATGATTTGTGATAAAAGCGGGTGAAACCTAATGTCAAAATCTCGTTGAAGGTCACGGAGATGTCGATTTATTGCTGATCAGCTGATTTCCAGGACAGACAGACATTATCTCGGCTCTTTTCTCTTCGAAATTCTTGTAATTTTGTTGAAAAAAATAAAACTTTGGAAAAAAAATAAAACACAACATTTTTAGCAGATAGCATAATCTTGCACTCACTGACACCCACAATTCACAGCCGCCATTTTGTCCCACCACCCACAGCCGCCATCTTGTCCCTCCACCCACATCTTGCACTCACTCACACCCACAATTCACAGCCGCCATGTTGCCCCTCCACCCACAGGCCACCATTTTGTCCCACCACCCACGGGCCACCATGTTGTTCCACCACCCACAAGCCGTGTAGACTATAAATAACCTGGGGTCTGTTGTCATTTATTCACAAAATACGATTATAACGACTTGGCTGCAGAAACTCCACCACAACGATGCCAACACGAAGCCGAGGTATCCCGCTTCAACGAACAGATTAACGGTATGAGACATGGATGAAATGAAGGCGGAGATTCCCAGACAGAACAAACAACGCCATAAAGAAGAAAAAAAAATCAAGATGCAGCGTGTGTACAGATGAAGAGAGCCAGTACGCAGTATACTGAAAAAAATGGGCGAGGGAGGGGAGGGGGAGGGGGGAGGGAAATGGAATAGCCAAACAAATTTTTTTTTTTATTGAATACGAAAGAAAAACAAGATTCATGGAGCCAAAAAAAATCTTTTTCATTTTCTATGTTTTTTTAACAATTAAAAATTGAAATTAAAAAAGGGGAGGGGAAATTGGAGGGGGGGGACAAGGGGTAAGCAAGGTGGATGGAATAGCCCCAATTTTTTCTTTAAAAATGAACCCATGGGATCGAGTGAGGTATCAAATTGAAGCTTAGGTGAAGGGGCATGTAATGGGCTGGGTGTGGGATTGAACTATCGGCCTTGTGCGCATGCGCGGTGGCCGAAAGGTATGGAAATAGACGTTTTGGAGCTAGGGGATAGCCAAAATTTTTTTTTTTTTAAAATGGACCAATGGGGTCGAGTGAGGTATCAAATTGAAGGTCAGGTGAAGGAGCATCTAATGGGCTGGGTGTGGGGTTGAATTAGGGTGATTCCGCGCATGCGCGGCGGCCGAAGGGTGTGAAAATAGCCTTTTTGGAGCTAGGAGAGGCCCTAATGGTCCAATGGGGTCGAGTAAGGTATCAAATTGAAGGTGAGGTGAAGGGGCATCTGATGGCCTGGGTGTGGATTGAATTAGGGTGATTCTGCGCATGCGCGGCGGCCAAAAGGGTATGAAAATAGCCTTTTTGGAGCTAGGAGAGCCCCTAATGGCCCGATGGGGTCGAGTGAGGTATCAAATTGAAGGTGAGGTGAAGGGGCATCTAATGGGCTGGGTGTGGGTTGAATTAGGGTGATTCTGCGCATGCGGGGCGGCCAAAAGGGTATGAAAATAGCCTTTTTGGAGCTAGGAGAGCCCCTAGTGGCCCGATGGGTCGAGTGAGGTATCAAATTGAAGGTGAGGTGAAGGGGCATCTAATGGGCTGGGTGTGGGGTTGACATATCGATAAAAAATGGATATGACCTTGAACTGATCACGTGACCTCCCCGTGATGACAAATACCCAGAACCAAGTGAGTACATGCATCCCATAGTCCCAGGTCACGCCCGATTCACGCAGACCGGAAGTGACGTCATACACCTGCGCACAACCGTGATGGAAAAAACCCAGAACCAAGTCAGTACATGCATTCCATACAGGCAGACGAGGTCAAAATACTCGCTTCTGATTGGCTGGTCAGGTCAGGTAAGTCACAGTGCTCCGCAAAAGTAGTGCAATGATCTAAAAATCGACTCCTTTTATACGTTTTTCTATAATCCACCATTTTGTCCCACCACCCACAGGCCGCCATTTTGTCCCACCACCCACAGCCGCCATCTTGTCCCACCACCCACAGCCGCCATCTTGTCCCACCACCTAAAAAACAGGCCGCCATCTTGTCCCACCACCCACACGACACAAAAAACAAGCCGCCATTTTGTCCCACCACCCACAGCCGCCATTTTGTCCCACCACCCACACGACACAAAAAACAGGCCGCCATCTTGTCCCACCACCCACAAGACACAAAAAACAGGCCGCCATCTTGTCCCACCACCCACACGACATACAAAAAACAGGCCGCCATCTTGTCCCACCACCCACACGACACAAAAAACAGGCCGCCATCTTGTCCCACCACCCACACGACACAAAAAACAGGCCGCCATCTTGTCCCACCACCCACACGACACAAAAAACAAGCCGCCATTTTGTCCCACCACCCACACGCCGCCATTTTGTCCCACCACCCACAGCCGCCATTTTGTCCCACCACCCACAGCCGCCATTTTGTCCCACCACCCACATCTTGCACTCACTCACATCCACAGGCCGATTCACAGCCGCCATTTTGTCCCACCACCCACAGCCGCCATTTTGTCCCACCACCCACAGCCGCCATTTTGTCCCACCACCCACACGCCGCCATTTTCCACCACCCACAGCCGCCATTTTGTCCCACCACCCACATCTTGCACTCACTCACATCCACAGGCCGATTCACAGCCGCCATTTTGTCCCACCACCCACAGCCGCCATTTTGTCCCACCACCCACAGCCGCCATTTTGTCCCACCACCCACACGCCGCCATTTTGTCCCACCACCCACACGCCGATCATTCTGACGTCACATGCATGCGCTCCGCCCCAATACCTCCCCAAAATCTCCCCAAATGACGTCAAAAAAGGTTCTCGCGCATGCGCAGTGGGGCGCTATTAACTCTACTTGCGGGCTACCTACTACTCTCGTTCCGCCAGTACGGAAACAGCCGAACGTGAGATTGGGCGTGTCGCTGTCAAAATATTGGCATGGCTTCCACATTACCAAGCTCTACCAGGCATCCATTACGTTCTGCTTCGCTCCTCTCCATGTAGCGCTGTAAGGGTCTCACGGACTTTACCGGAGTTGACCCAAGGTCATCTGTTGCCACAGTAAACGAACATGACGACCGTCTAACTGGGCGAATTAATATCAGCCGCGATTCACCGATATATATTTCCGCAACATATATAGTTCTGAGGTTATGTGTCAAAAAGCTGCCTTCAAACTGTGACACTGTCGTTTCGTAACACACTGAATATCCGTTAAGTATATTCCAAGATAAATATACGTTTTGCGATCAGTAAAACAGTAAGACAGAACAGTTCTTGGTTTCTGCAGGAATCCTGAAAAAGATGGCGAGACCCCTACAGGGGTAAATGCAGCGTAGCGCAAAGCACCCTGGGAGAGGATGCCACATTACGTGAGAGTCGTGATCTCACTATCATGAAGGCATGACGTAATTTCGATCACGTGAGGTAGTTAGCCAATCGTGGTTAGTATGAGGAATCTGGTTATCTCCGAGCTGTTACGGCACGGCGATTGCGCGCGAACTTGGCGATGTGAATCAGCGGGGGGAACAAGGAGAGTAGGAACGTCAGTGATACAAGCTGTTTATCAGCGTACTGGAAACCTAAAAACACTAAAATCACTAATGCAGTCACTGCAGAGTGGAATATGAGACCATTATGTTTAAGGTTTGTCATTTTCATTCACAAATTCTCCCACGAAGATGTGAGTATGTCAACATGTATATATTCCAAAATAGTTTTGACCCCCTGCATTGCTTTTGGTGTACCAATGTATCTCGGACATTCGCAACAATTGGAAGATTGGATGCATTCTTTGGTAGCGATGTGATGAGTCAGAATGATGACCTGGATGACGATTTCTCATCTAAATTTGTAGAAGTAGTTTCATTCATGGGAACTTGTCTTTTATTTTTCACTGATTGAAAATTAGAGTAACATACAAACCTTTTTTTGCCTTATTCAAGAACACGGAGTTCACTCACCGAAGCACGGTTTCTACTCGCACCTCCTCAAAGCGAAGCAGTCGTCTCATTTTCATACGCAGAATTAGCTTTTTTTAAATTAATTTTTTACTTTTTACATGGTGACAAGATTTCGTTTCAAAAAGCATAGTAAAGTTTCGCATTGATACCAACTGACGAGTAGGCACAGCTTTCTGTACAATTAAGGCTTCAGATCGCAGAGTGGGTATCAGTAGCCACACAGACTAAATATTCAGAAGCGATAGCCTTGGTTGATCATGGCTGAAATAGACTGATCAACTAGCAAACCTAGGTAACTTCCACTATTTAAATTTACTTTCATAATGGATCATCTGGAATTGGTTGATTTTCCACACGATTTGGGAAATGACCCTTGTTATTTAAAAATGATCTTTTCCATTACTGACGCTGAATTTTTTTTTGTGAACGGCGGTTGAATATTGAATGTCGGATCTGACGCTTGCTATCTACACTGTAAACTGAGGTGCTCAATTATTGAACGCCTAAATCGTAACACTTATTGGACGCGTAATTGTGTTTAAATTGTTGACTTCCGTGTTCAGTTTTGAACTTTAGCATTCAAACCATTACCGCAGGTATTCAAATGCAGAACGCATTATGAACAGTTGTGTTCATTATATTAACGCTCGCATTTAATGTTTGAACAATAGCATTCCAAACTCTAATATAACATTCATTCTATAACACTTGTGTCAATAACATCGAGCTAACCGTGCAATTATTAAACGATTTAGCAGGGT
This sequence comes from Hanleya hanleyi, assembly GCA_036873755.1. Taxonomy (NCBI): domain Eukaryota; kingdom Metazoa; phylum Mollusca; class Polyplacophora; order Lepidopleurida; family Hanleyidae; genus Hanleya; species Hanleya hanleyi. The sequence goes on along the minus strand of JAVTVY010047222.1, from coordinate 3,770 downwards.
TATGTGAAATGTACATGTGTCAAGTGCAGGTTTTCATTTGGAGATTCCATTTCACAAGTCGGGTGAGGAGAGAAACGTCTGCTTTCATACAAGTAACAATTGAATAAAACAAACAAATAAATTACAAGATGAAATTGCTTTCTCAAATTTAACTGTTGAAATTGATTAACGAAGCGACAAAAATAGGCATATATTCACGTAATTTCCCAACAGCTGATTCAGCTGACAAAATCACTCCCCATTTGCGAGACCACATAAACTCGTCCACTGACACTGATGCCAACCGAGACGGGAGCATCGTCCTAACATCAGTGGACGATTTTTTTTTCAAAAAAGGAGAGAAAGGTTGACAAAGTTTGAAATATGTTTTCAAGCTTTCATTATAATCTTTGTTGATAATCAATTTGAGTAGTGCAATAGAATAGAAATCTCTTCGCCCTTGCCCTAAAATATAAACTTTCCCACACTAACCGTGCGTAAAATAACCATTTAGCACGCCTATGAAAACATTATTTCTTAAATCTTGAACACTCTCAGAACACGTCCGCGTCCGATTTATTCACAGTGTATTGAAAAATAATTCGGGGATGAGCAAAGTGAGGTGCACTATCTCACTTTTTTCTTTTGTTTTCTGTGTCCCAAGCTTGTTTGCGGAAATGAGAATCACTTATATCCTTGCAATTTAGGTAATTAATTATTGAAAATTATGCTAATGGTGTCGTACATACGAAGTGAAACTGGGTTCAACGACCTATCGAACAACTTAACCGCCATAATTTAACTAAATGGAAATAATATTCTTCGTACACTGCTCAGAGTTATCTCCCTTATTTACATTAACAGTAGGCTACCAAAATACGACAATTTATCTGTTTGACCAAATACATGCAATCGTCTTTCTGAACATTTACCCTTTGCTGTCTGTGAATAAATCAGTGATTTTCACGAGAAATCGATTCAGGGTAGACAGGCTTACGATGGAAAGCTCGGAATAACGACCGCGTATGGCCGAGCTTGATCGCAATCTATGGCCGAGAAACCTACTTCAGTTGGTAGAAACGAGCGCGCAATATGCGGAGGCTGAACGACTCGGCCAAGGTTATAACAAACCGTATATTTATCTGGGCCCGAGATCGAACCGTGATGACCGAACTCGGCGGAATGATAGTATAACTCCATGCTGGCTGGATTGCGAGCCGCAGAGCGCATGGCCAAGGGAGTATTTCAACTGATCATCCTATCCTGTTGATTGGCGCGACTAAACTATGTATTTCCATAGCCAGGTGATTAGATCTGTTCGGTGTATTACAGTAGGTCATTGGTGAATTATTTTTATAATACCCATGGAAGGAAGCGGCCAGACAAAGGAATGGGTAAACATTTGTTACAGCAAAATGGGACGGTGGTATTCCAGGCTGGCTATCGGGATCGGGTAAGTTATACCTTTACTGATTGGTAAATGTAGCCCGAAATCAATTGATCACTGTTTTATTCTAGGGTTTGCCTGGATTGTATCTTTGGTTTTTATCTGTTCGACTGTAGACAATGCCGATGGCTGGTGCCCGGGTGAGTTGTTCTTTACAACAACGAAATCGTTATGAAGTTTCTTTTCTTTCTGATTGAATTATGTTACTGTATTGCCATAGCTCGACAAATACATCAGAGACTATGACTTAAACGCGCTCTCGTTACTGCTGAAGGTTAGTAAAATATTCATAACTAAGTCTTGCCTTAATTTGGCTTATTGATTGGTTATGTAACCCGAAATCAATTGCTCACTGTTTCATTTTAAGGTTGACTTACATAGTATCTTTGGTGTTTTATTCACCTTATTGCATTTACCTGTATGTTAGAAACGGTATTCTAACAAATGGGGAGCCGGTTTTGTAGATCTGGTTGAATCAGGTTGGGTAATAGGGTTGAACACATATTGGTATAACCAATAAATGTTGGTGCTGCAGATACAGGCTAAAGCCCATGATGAATAAAGGAGAAGTATCGAGTAAACAACTAGTCAACTGTCTCAATACTGACCAGATGGAAGCCTATTACAAAATGGCAACATGCACGTATTACAAAACTAAACAGGTCAGATTCATTAATCGATATAACGATGCAGAAGGAAATACTAGTCGTGTGCTCTCAGTAAATTAAGTAGGTCAGGTCTGATAGATTGAAGTATTGATATAGATGTGATTTAATTCAATAACGCTTTTCGCTTTCTAAACGATGATGTGTATCTCAGTCGAGCTTGTATTGCATTGTAGGATTAAGATACTGTTTGAGTACTATAATATTATACTACAATTTCCGTTAACTCGATAAATGCAGGTGTAATATCCGACACACAGTAGACAGTCGTCGACCAATACTTTCCGAAATACCCCATTCATACGAAACCATTAGTACAAAAATCTAAGATGGCATGAAATAATAATATATGTAAACTCGACCTATTTTCCTGCAAGAGAGGAGAAGTCAGCATGCAGTTTTCACTGATGATGTCTCGCTTTGAACGTTCATAAAGTTAGACCGCGGTTCGCAGTTCGCAGTTCGTTATTCGCGGGGACCAGTCGTTCAGCGACTCATAGCAGCGCCCCTAGCAGCGCCCCCTGGATTCAGAATTGGAATATGAATATGCAAATTTATAGAGCATGACATTCTCTCTTGTTATGCAGAGTTTGGAGTTCAAAGTACTCGTAATAAAAAAATTACAGATTTCGAATTTCGCCTCGAATAACAAACTGCGAACCGCGGTCTAACTTTATGAACGTTCGCCTTGATTGTGACTGTTCATATACGTCAAAGGATTTGGATGCTTTTTGTGGACTGATGTGTCAAGGTCAATTCGAAGGGTGAACGGAGAAGTCGGCTTGTGTATCAGGATGGGGATACGGTTAAACGATATGCTTCGAGTCTTTATAGAGAAAACATTCCATTCCAAGAGGGTAGTTTCGCAATTTGCATATTCTCGTTTCGTTCGTCTTCATTTTATCCAGCCAATTCCTACATTCCCACTTTGAACCTGCCTTGATATATTTTCTTTGAGAAGTCGGCGTATATAACACAATGCTATTCTATGGATAACAACTTCTTTATTGCTGTGGAGCTGACGTTTCGTTGGAGATACTTCCAACTTTTTCAAAGTTAGTGAATTTCATTAGCTTTGAAAAAGTTGGAAGTATCTCCAACGAAACGTCAGCTCCACAGCAATAAAGAAGTTTTTATCCATAGAATAGCATTGTGTTGCCTTGATATATCTGACCACCTTCAGTGTTCAAAATCCGAGGTGTAAATATCACCCACGAACGACAGACCAACCAATCAGAAACTACACTCCGATTGTGTGTAGAGTGACATCATCCTCGAGTAGCGGCGTCATTCTTCCTAATATGGTGGTTGTATGGGCCCAATATATAGGTCAGCCAATCAATAACGCTCTCCTAGGACACTTCAAATGGTTTCGAGGCCAGTGACGTCTCGTGTCTATTTATAAGTTTTTTTAACATTGAAGGGGGCCCGGTATATCAAGGGAAGTTCGGAGTGGGAACGTAGAAATTGGCTTGATAAAATGAAGATGGTATTGTTTCGGTAGTTTCGTTTCATACAGTAAGCCCTTATGAACATAGTGAAGATTGTGTAAGCTTCAACTCAAAACCGGTGCAATCAAAATACCTTACAATTTCGGAAATATCGGATTTTTTTATGGCAAATATGGAATAAGTGATAATTATTTTCTCATATCCAGGAATCAATCTCTCGATGGGATT
>JAVTVY010047221.1:0-24397 GCA_036873755.1 Hanleya hanleyi | reverse complement strand
AGGTGTGTAAAACGTTTTATACCCGTCACTGAATTCATTACTTGTTTCCCGGCGCACACGTACGGAGCCGTAAAAGGGACATGGAAATTATTTTGTTCAACCCCTGAAAATTTTTTTTTTCTTCTTATTAAGTCGTTATAACGACTTAAAAAAAAAAAAAAAAAAAAATGGGGGCTGAAATTTTTTTTTTCTTCTTATTAAGTCGTTATAACGATCTACCGGGGGTGGGGTCAGGGATCCCCCCCCCAATTAGACCTGTAAAAAAAATGAGAGAGAGATCAGCGAACCCTGGAATTTCACGTAGAAATAATATCTTGAAATTATATCTAAAATAAACGAATGTGGATTATGTAATCAGAGTATCTATATGTAATCAGAGTATCTATTGATATATTAAACAGACATCTATTTATGTGGTTTGTGAGCGTACTATATTTCGATGTTGAATATGAAAACATTATGGCTGCGAGCGCTCCACGTGTGAAGTGTTAGCCCTGATTTGTATGTGTTTTACCAGAATGTCAAATGGGGGCATAAGGTCTGATACTTTTCAATATCGATGCGTGCTTATGCGAAACAAAAGTGAAAGTTCATCTACATACATTATGTTCGATTTATTTTGTTTTGGTGCATTTTGACGGTATATTTTCTGTTTGTTTTGAATGAACATTAAACCGTTGCTCGATCTGGAGCTCAGTTCCCACTCTCATGTTTTTGATTGCATGGGTCTCTCCATTTTTCATAACTGGATGTAAACTCCATAAGTTCAGTCTTGTTCAATCTATGAACGGCTCTCCCAGAAAGTGTCGAATTTACGCATGCAAACGCTGTGTTGTGGTGCATTATGATAGTAGGATTACGGCATTTGTATCACATGTGTTATTCTCTGCGAAAATTATCAAAATTATAATCCAGTGTTTCGCGTCTCAACCCATCCCACCCCATCTCCCCCGGCTCCGCCGTGCCTGAATAGGTGTTATTAAAATCCGTCTGCATTTCACATTTTTTCGCTTGGCTGTTTAGGAGTGGACTACAGCTATACCTATACAATTATCAGCATGTCTGACCCATTTTTAGTTCATTGAAGTGAGCCGCCATACCGCTCGATCCAACGCTACAAGCTCCTCAATTATCTGTAATGGTTGGTGGCGAGCAAAACAATTTTGGCGATATTATCGGACCAACACAGAGAATCCATGTGAATTGGCAGGTTTGGGCATAGAGTCATAGGGTTGCCTTTTAGTCGGCAGACGCCGTCAACTTTTCCCACCTCTATAGCCTACATATCTCTCCAATTTATCCAAAGTTTATTACTTCAATGGCATTATCAGACTTCATACTGCATATCTAAACGCTGTTTCACCGGGGAGCTGTCAGTTAACAAAATAAAAGCTGCAGAAGTAAGACGGAATTCCATTGGTCAATTAAGTCGTTATAACGACTTAATGCTGCAATTTCATTGGTCAATTAAGTCGTTATAACGACATAATAAAAAAAAAAAAAAAAAAAAATAGCCCCTATTTTTTTTTTTTTTTTTTTTTTATTAAGTCGTTATAACGACTTAATAAGAAGAAAAAAAAATTTCAGCCCCATTTTTTTTTTTTTATTATTATTAAGTCGTTATAACGACTTAATAAGAAGAAAAAAAAATTTCAGCCCCCATTTTTTTTTTTTTTTTTTTTAAGTCGTTATAACGACTTAATAAGAAGAAAAAAAAATGTTCAGGGGTTGAAAAAAATAATTTCCATGTCCCTTTTACGGCTCCGTACACACGTGTTAATATTATCAAATAAATGAATGTTGCAAGTTTCCGCGCTACTGCGTGACTGAAAGCATGCACATGGCATGACTGAAAGCCGCCGTTTTGTGTGCTAAGTTTGAAAACATTTCTTGCAAGGAAAACTTGATTTATTTCATCAAGCGAAAGCATCCTTTTTACTGCAATTTTCAAATTGACTGATCTTATCGTCCTGCATCATTTGTCATCCAGCAAAAGTAATGTTCTTGATTCTTACCATATCCGAAATGACAGCTCGTTGAACAGGTCCGGGAAAAGGACTAACTGGGATATATATCCCAATTGGGATAAAATATCGCAATTTGAATATTTTTTTCATACTTCCATATGTTCAAGCTGGCATATTGTGCTAGTAGTTCTTCTGTTCGTTTAAAGACATACAACAGTGGTTATTGATGGGAAGTATACTGCAACAACACATCAAAAAGTATTGCACGTAATTGCAATTGCACAGATAATAATGACGACGAGAAAAGGTCAGCAAAATTATACAATCGTATTGTCAGTTTTGTGAAGTAGATTCTATCTTGTTTTTGGTAGTTTTGATGCCGAAATCCGACATTGCCGTTTAGTATGAAAATCGGTGAAAATATCCCAATTAGGATATTATAAGTTATCCTGTCCCTGCGAGTTTGATACTGAATTTTATCCTGTTTCCTGGCGAAAATGCCACACGACCGCGAAGCGGGAGTGTGGCATTCGCCAGGAAACAGGATAAAATTCAGTATCAAACGAGCAGAGACAGGATAACGTATTTATTTCTACGAGCAGCTTTTTCAACTCGGGAAAGTTTCGAGGTAAAGTGGGTCTAAAACTTGCTAACCAAATACGACAAAAGTGATAATGAAAACGGCTGGAGACGCGTCAAATATTTTGAAATATTCGGAATCAGCATTGTAGATTTGGTCATATTTCATAGAAATATGACAAGAAATCATGACTTCTGCTCGAAATGATAAGTCAAAAGACCGTACAGCGCTAGAGTCTGATCGCCAACTCTTTGGCTGATCGGCCGAGCTGGGGTCGAGTCAGTGAAAAAGACGGCACAGTTTTCGAACAAAAAACGTCTGAAAATGGTCAATCTTGAATTAAACAACGTATTCTAAGAATGTTTTCTATCTGCTAACAGTATTTTGATTCATGTAACCTAAAATTGTACACGTCGAATAAGAATAAACGCGAATATCAGAGGTAAACGTCCACATCATTCACATTGTACCGGCACATGTGATCGTAGGCGAGATCGTCGAAGCGAAGTCAAGCGTCAAGGCGGCTTTCGTCAACTGTTACTCAAAGTCACAGTACACTACCTTTTCCAGATATTCCAGGAACAGTCGCACATACTATCGGTCAGATTTACAAAGTTGATATCCGATATATTCTTTATTTCCAGTGCTGTCGCTGACAGAACACTCCAGCTGCCATGTTTGTTTACATTACAGACTGCCGTCAACTGGGTCAGCCAGTGCAGTTTGATATGTGTTTTTATCCCAACGGCACGTGACCGCTGTCGACCAATGGCTTGCCTAGGATCTTCTGGGAGTGGAAATAAATTTCAATATCCAAACTTTGATTTAATATCTTAGGTGGGATATATACCCAATCTTAATAAATTAATATCCTATCAATGCTCCCCAATCGTATATGTCGCTATGTAGGATCTTACTGATTTCAATTGAATTTTGTGTTCGGAGCGCCCAGCTCATGAATATTTAATAGTCTTATGACATCACGAGTCCATAATTCTACCCCGCATTATGGAGCCAACCTGGCGGGTGGGCGGCAACATCAGAAGATTCCCCCACAGCCATTCTCAAAGAGAGCCGTGTCTACCCGCGGGAGACCAAAGCGACTCTCATGTAAACTGGTGACATTTTTGAATCTCCAATCTCAAAGCGAGGCAGCATGACATCATTCTCAAAGCGAGCCGTGTCTACCCGCGAACTACTTCCTGTATTAGATAACTCGCTTTCACGGCCAAGTATACATACCGACAATAATTTGTTCGCGATTGATATGCTCCGAAACGGAAAGAGTCATTTCCCAATTATATAGCCCACGTTATGTTTAGCAATTCGCTTCTAACTTGGCGGAGTCAGCAGGTCAGTGACAAGCCAGATAATCATACGCCGCCTACTCACCCCCCAAATTTTGGGGGGATGGCTCCCATTTACGCGTGAGACTCTTTCTCGCAGTAGGGAGTCTCGCGAGACGAGAATGCCCCACAGCTTGGCGTGTGCTTCGGCTGAGCCAACCAGAAAGCACTTGTCATCACGTTCCCTTCAAAGCACTATGAAAACCTCTCGGGATCGGTCAACACGCGCCTTACCGCAAGCCGGTTAGATCCTAACAGCGACATATCCAAATGGGGAAGCCGTTAGGATTTAATTTTAATTAGATTGGATATATACCCCACTTAGTGCTTTGCTCTGACCTGTTGAAGTTGACAAAATAATTTTCCGTTTGGGCCAGTCAGTGGAGGTAAATTTATTTTTTTATGTTAATAATGGTTTTCTGTGTCTGTGATTGGATTTTTTAGTAACGTAAGGGTATTTTTTCTGTGTGCAATTGCTGAATGGATTTTAAAATAATTATTCGATGTACCGGTAGGCATACGTGTAATCTTGAAGAAGACCTATAGGCTACTTATATTATTTTCTGGTTGTCAATTGCCACACAAATAAATTATGAATATGAATCAGATTCAGTGACTTCATTCTTGTACATGTCTACAATAACAATGTCATTGAGCTTTGGCTGCAGGTTGCTGTGTGCATGAATACATAAACCATGAATGAAAGCCGATCTGCTTCCTGGGCAACAACGTTCACTATGATGCGGACACCGACCTCTGCAATATTGTAGGGTTACTACCAAAATGTTATCTTGTTTAGTTCAGATAATATACAATTTTTAATCTTCGGTGTTGTGTTCTTTATCGGGGAAAGGTAATTTCATTGGGTTGTCAAACAATTGTGATAACAGTTGAACGCCTCAACAAAATTATTTCCATCGTCCACTGGTACCACATATGCAACTCTCATTTGCCTAGACTTTCTTTACAGTATTGATGAAGTCTCTTCAATAATTAGAGCTAAGCTTCACAAATTCACATCACGTATGCAACGAGAGACACATCAGAAATATATTGAACAGGACCAATTCCTTCCCTGTTTTTTAGCAGCCTTGGATGCTTTCATTAATATATGTAATTTAATATTCAACAGATTTTAAATTTGTTTTTCTTCTGTCATATGATAGCACAATATTGGGAAACAAGGCATTCAGAGAATATCGACTGTTCTATTAGTGAGCACAACAGAGGGAGGGTTTTGATTAACCCAGACAGCCTCCAAAAGATAGAAGAGTACAGCTTTTCAGACATATGTTTTAACTGGTCTACCTGCCAGCTAAAGAGATATGGTTAACCAGGCAACATTAAAACTGCTGCATACTCTGCCTTGAATTTGAATTTTAAATGTTTGAACTAATTTTCTGGATTTTGTAATAGTAATCTTTTGAAATATCAATTTGAATTGAAATTAAGACATTTTATAACTTGGAGCGAAATTTCGAAATCTGAAATTAAAATTGAACTTAATTTATAAGTATATTGAAGTATTAAAAAAATATATAATTTACTTCTCTAAATTTGAAAACGTAATTGAATTTTAATAATACAATTTCCAAACTGGGTATTGGCCTGATAAAGTCAAATTAAAACATAACTTACATCTCAATGAAGTCAAACATATAGGTGCTTGAATGTAGAAATCTAAAGCTCTCAGCTAAAAAATATTGTTCAATATGTTAAAATAATATTCAATCAGATTAGCAGGAGAAATTGTGATTCCCATATAAACATGTACAATGTGAATCAATGACACTGCGTTTCACCGGTCCACTGAGAAAAAAATGTAGCTTAAACAATTAATAATGCACCGGACAAAATTTGAAAAAATCATTATGAGTTGTGTTCTTTTATTAACGAAACATTTTTATTGGTATTCAATAAGACATTGTACCATATAGTAGTAGGTTGTAGTGTACAGTAAATGGACTGCAATATGGCATATGGGATGGAGACGTTTTCCTCAGATCTGTGATCTTTTAATAAGGGGACTGGCATGCACCAATGGTCTCAAAACATACAAAGTTTCTAAGTAGTGATAAGTGAAACACCATTGTCACTGATACCCATTTGCGACGAGGGACGTCTCCCATTCCAACCAATTCAATTCAATTCAATGTTATAGTCAACTCGACATCAATTACACAGATCAGCGGGGGGACAACTCCCAATGCCAATAGGGGGCGCTGTAGGTAAGCAGACGACACGGCACAGGCAAGCTGGGAAGTTTGGACTCGTAAATGAGCGAAAAACGTATTTGTTGTCATGACAGTGAGGTGTTCAATGCTAAAAATGAGGTCTGATTCTGTCAGATATGAAGCTTCAAGATTTCCAGATCAATAAGGATGAGTGCATGAGACTGGATGTGAGTTGAGCTCCAGGGCGAATTCAATGAACCAGTGAAATCAACAACAACATCATAATAATGAAAAACAGGTCTGCGGGTTCAACATTTGCATAAGACTACCAGTGACACCAGGCCAAGGACAAATAATCCCAAATGTAACCAGGTATGTATATCGGGTTAGAATCCCATTCCCATCAAAAGGACATTTTAAGAGTTTCTCTGATCACATAGTTAAAAGTTGTTGTTTTATTATTATTTTTTTTTGGGGTGGGGGTGAGGGTTGGATATCGACATAGTATGCTTGTTACCGAGTCTCTGTGAACGTTTGGGTCTCATCAGTTTATTATTTTTCTGCATTCTTCAGGAAATTTAATTTCTCATCTTCTTTAAATGTTTTATTTTCCACGTCCTCTCAGAAACCACTTACAGAAGGCCTACCCCCCCCCCCCCAACCTTGCTGAACCTCATAGATACTCCTGGTTAATTTATACTGTCACATAGTCACATTTCCAAGTTAAATGTCATCTGGCTACAAGATACAAGCTTTCACATTTAAAATATTAATAATTCAGTATACATGTATTGAATTACTTGTCACATCGTCTTCTCATCAATTCCCAGTTACTTGCTATGTGCATGGGAATCCATAAAGTAAATAGGAGGGGGGGGGGGGACGATGTGTCAGGCAGTAGGGTGTGCAGGAGTGATTTGGTACTCCCTGATTTCATTTTGCAGACATCCGAGCTTAATCCGTCAGATTTAACCTGGCAGAGATTTGGCGGTCACATTGACTAAATCATTGCTAATTTATGTTGATTTGCCGAGGGGGGGGGGGGGGGTGGACGAGGTCGTGAAGAATAGGAGAAGGGTGGACACTCATAAGGCGATGCGGTTGCCAACCACACTCCCAAAACTCAGGTTTTATAATAAAAAAAAATTAAATTCATCTCAAACAGAACAACAAATAGTTAAATTGCATATATCTTACTTTACCTTTTTCCAGTCTGGCTTCTTCAGGTGGATAAGCTCATTTCCCTGCCAAATTTTATATCTATGTCGGAATACAATAGATCCAAATTAACACATAATATGGTAGGCATCCTCTACTATGACCAAAAGCCCGCTATTTTCCTTGAAATTTCTCCAGTACTTGCAACACTGAATGTCAGTTCTTGTGATCACCTACTCGCACGGCCATCCCTTCAATTAGCCACAGGAATCAGCAATGTCGAGGCCAATGCTGTAGCAAAATAGTAAAAGTAACTTTGCTGCAGCAGTTTTTAAGTGTGTTAAATTGGAAATATTTAAATGTCACAACAGTCTCTCTTGCTTGTAAAATTCGAGAGAGCTGTTAATCACTCTACTGGATTTTTTTTAATTGCGATCACTGTATTGTGAGAGAGATTTATAACCAGGCTGATCTCTGGTTATCACGTAGTCCACGTTAAGTAAATACACAACCTAGCTTTATTTACCCTAATCTAGTAACTAACTTTGACTTCAATTAATTCCAATATAGATACAATTATACAGCACTTCTAGTTATTACAGAAACTAAATGTATAGTAGCAATCTACATGTACATGAACAAGGGTTATCTATCTATCTTACATCTATTAGCTACCTTGGCACTACATACTCGCATGTCAAGATGAATCCTTAAAGTTAAGAGACTTATTTTCATCCTGTTTGTATATTTATACCTCTTAGAGTTTTATATAGCGAGTTCCACAGGTGGAGATTCCTAACAATCACAAATTATACTATTTTATAAACAATTGTTCAAGTAATATCACATCGTCTAGTATCTACATGTATTCCAGATGTATTGTTTGCTCTATATTTATGCTTTCAATACTGCTGCAGCTTCGGCGGATGACCCCGCAAGGCGAGATGTTGGGGTTCTCAGAACGCTTGTTTTTTTATTCATCTAGGAATAAATGGTCTAAATGTTGAAATTATATATGTAAACTAGGAAACTACATGTTTGTATCAAAGACAGGCTCCATAAGAATGGTAATATTTTCCTCAGTTTGGCACATCTGATCTCTGTCTCTACTCTCATGAAACAATGTTGTCACCAGGTATGTTATCACAATTGAAAAAAATAAAATTAGGAAAAAAATAAATGGCCTATCGTGGTCTGTAGCAAGTTTATGTTGCCCCAAACAAACAACTTCCTAATTTGGGCGTATGCTTTATTCTATTGTACAAACTGAACTGTTTTTTAAGGCAAAAACAAGTTTTGTTCGAATTCTGCTTTAACTCTAAACACATGACTCTATGATGAAGGCTTACTACCATTGCCCCATGGTGATGCCATTTGATGCCCCTTCCTGGTCCATGATGATGCCATTTGACGCCTCATGTAATAAATGAATCAATTAACCTCACTCAATAATATATTATTTCAGGAAATTTTAAACATCATGCTAAATTATTGGTCACTATGAAAGTAATAAAAAAAATTAATAAACTTCTGGCTCCAGCCCTCCAATAGATTTGTACCCAACAATTTACAGGTGATCACAAATACAGTCTATGGGACAGCCTAGAAAAGCCTATATGGTTTGGAAAGGGGCATCAAATGGCGTCATCATGGGGCAAAGAGTAAGTTAAACCACCCAAATTATAGTAGGTCGACACATTATGATATTTTTTTATTTTTTTTTATTTATTTATTTGTTTTTTTTTTACAAATTTATTTTATTGACTGAGACACGTGAACAGAAATGACCAATTTTCGCGTTGTTTCATGTTACCAAAACTCTCATAAAATACTTTGGATGGTAGCTAGGTAGGGTAACAGGCAAGTTAACATACTATAGTTTTTGGCCTATAAAACAAAGATGCAAATGCGGATTAGATTTTGAAATGTTAAGATGATTGCTTGAAAATTAGAGAATTCATGTATATTGAGATAATATTATGATATGGAATTTTAAAGCTCCGAGAGAGTGGGCCGGCTATCACATTTTTCAGTTCAATGTAAGGAGAAACTTTATGGAGATACTTTTATTTCTGCCTTGTCTCTAATTTATTTGTTCCTTTAAAACCAAGTTATTAAAGGTGAAATGCAAAGGTTTTCATATTTTTCCATTTTATATTCTGCATGGCCCATTTAATGATGGAAATATAAACTTAACTACTTCATTTTTGTACGCCCGCCCAAAAGGCGGTCGTATTATGTGATGGCGGTTTCCGTCCGTCTGTCCGGTTCTCGTGTCCGGTCTATATCTGGAACAGTTTCCTATCCACAGCTCCAATTTTTGGTGAGTGACTACCCTATGGGGAGACGATGTGTCGCGTACCAAAATGACGGTCGAGGTCACAGGTCAAAGGTCACGGCCTAAAAAACAGGAAATCACTGAAGTGTTCGTGTCCGGTCTATATCTGTGAAAGTTTTCTATCCACAGTGGCAATTTTTTGTGAGTGGATACACCAGGTGGAGACGATGTGTCGCGTACTAAAATTGAGGTCGAGGTCAGAGGTCAAAGGTCACTGTTGTCAAAAATCAGGAAATCATTGATCGTTGACAGTTTTCTATCTAAAGTTCTCATTTTTGGTGAGTGGATGCCCTAGGGGGGAACGATGTGTTGCATATCAAATGTAGGTCAAGGTCAGAGGTCAAAGGTCAGTGTGATTGAAAAATCAGGAAATCGTTAAAAATTTCTAATTTTTTGTGAGTGGGGTCAATAGGCAGAAATGAAGTGATGCGTACCAAAAATTAGGTCAAGGTCAAAGGTCACTGACCCCAAAATTAGGAAATTATTAAAAATAACATTTTTTGTGTCAGTAGATACATTAGGGAGACACAATGTGTCACATACCTAAATGTAGGTCAAGGTCAAAGGTCAAGGTCACTGTGACCCCAAAATCGTGAAATTGTTAAAAATCATAATTTTTTGTGTCCATTGAGAAATTGAGGGGAGACAGTTTGTCATGTACCAAAATTTAGGTCAAGGTCAAAGGTCAAGGTCACTGTGATCCCAAAATCAGGAAATCATTAAAAATCATGATTTTTTGTGTGCATTGATAGATTGAGGGAAGACGATGTGTTGTGTACCAAAATTGAGGTCGAGTTCAAAGGTCAAGGTCACTGTGACTCCAAAATCAAGAAATCATTAAAAGTCACATTTTCATATGCCTGTCGAAGACGAGGTCGTGTAATGCGATGTTGCGTTCTGTCTATTCATCCATCAACATTTGTCATCCATGCGATAGCTCTAGTTTCAAGGTATGGATTGGTACCAAACTTTGAGTATACCTTACTCGCATGGCAAAGTGGAGCCATACATACGAGATCAATTTGTCAAAGGTCTAGATGGTAGTCCCCCAAAACTGAATCAAGCTTAGCTGACTAAATGTGTTGGAATATTGTTGGAATATTCGAAGTTCTTTCCCCTGCATTTATATGGTATTGTCCTGTGGAGTTGTCTCCCATGTTTGAAACGCTTCATTTAGTTAAACTGCTATGAAATAAAAACCATACATTTACTAATTTAACGGGGAGAATAATCATTTATGAACTTCACACCTGTTTATTAACTCAAGAACAAAGGTTTACTTCATCAATTTCTTCTTTCTTCATGAAAAATTCTCTCGTCTGAAAGGAATCCATTTGCAGGAAAACTACTATTTTCTTGTGTTTGACTATTGTCGATTTCAGTGTGGGATATGTGAGCTCTCCGCTCTTGCTTCAAGGTCAACTAGTTACCAAGAGTTAAGCTCATTTTAGTTTATCATTCAGTATAAGATGTGATATATGTTACATTCTCATAAGCAAAAAATTGTAGACCTTTCTCTGGATTGCTAGATCAATTGGAATCAAGGTTATTAAACAACCTTGAAATTTGAACCAATGTAATTTCAGATATACGGGCGTATATTGAAGCCCCTTGGGCTCTTGTTATTTATTTGTTTTATTTGAAGTATTTTGTCTCCTGGTAGCTTTTGAAAAGCGCTTCGAAGTTGCTCAAGCCCGGTCAATTTCAGAGTTGAAATCCACATAGCTTATCTACCCTTGTTTGATGCTAGTTACCGTTTGTGGTGTCACATCAGACCAACTGGCCGGTCATCAATACTTGTAACGTTCAGTCTCTGGCCGGCTGGTCTGACATGACGTCACAATCAATGAAAAGATAAGCGATGACGTTTTGCAAATCCGAATTCAGCTGGGCTAGGGGTATACCAAATTTTAAAAAGATTCTAGCAGACAAGATAATTCAAATTAATCAAAGTGAAGTAGATATTCTGGTATTTCTATCATTCTTCAACCTATATTAAATATGTAAATTGGAGAATTTCAAAATCTTTGTATTTTTTCACCTTTGAGTGGTAATTGTCAAATTCTAATTGACCAGGAGTGCCTGTCATCATTAATTATCATGAAAATTGACATCTCTCCATTCTTATATAATTCTGTTGAAGAAATAAATTATGGATAATACATGATCTTTGCAATGTAGTCTGACAGAATTCAAATACATAAATAAGAATATTTGGTTTAGCAAAATGTCATATATATGCTACCAGCCAGTCTTGGTTGTGAGTGTGACTGGACAAAACAATAACTCGTGGATTATTGTGGAACAGAAAAGTATTGTTCAGTTTATCTCTATCTACAAGCCCTTTTCACATGCATGTAAAATGGCAAATAACCAATTTTATACCCTTAAATCTTAATTCAATCAGGTTAGGGATACTGCCAGATGCCAATTAATGAATGGGGAGGTATACATCTACTCTGCACACTGGAACTGGAAGTGGCAAATACTATGAATGTGGTAAGTAGTAGTGAAAAAGCAAGCAGTGGTAATAGATCATCTTGATGCCTAGTGACCTCTCTGGTCATGTGATTGGATATACAATATGTACTCCTCTGCGGTGATGCAGTCAATTCTGCTGCGGTGATGTGGTCAACACAAATATTATATTGGTATGTGATATGTAGGCCTAATATGTAGATTTATGTAGATTTATGAAGATCAGGGAAAACGCTTGCAGAATTCCATGAATATTTCGGAAGTAGAATGGGAAGAAACCATTTCTGAATACCGAGAAATTATGATGTAAATGATTTGACCACCACTGGATTTTATAAACTTACCATAAGAAGGCCCATAAACAGATATGGATAGGGTCTTGAGGTGTAACCTAAATGGCGAAAATTCCCAACTATGAATCAACATAAATATTTCATGAAAATTTAAAAGAATATTGGCAAAGTGAAATTTCCCATTTTCTGAAATAAATTACACTTAGGGTGCCGTCCATACTTGCCACGGTTTCACACAAAGTGGCCCCTCCATAATTTCATAATAAGGACGGCCATTTTTGACAGCATGGTAATTCTTCTCTTTCTACTAACTGATATAATGGGCCATTTTCATGAAAATGGCCCATATAGTGTCACCCTGCTGGACGTAACCATTTCTCCAATGAGGATATAACAATTGCTTGTTGATCGCACCTACGCGCCACTACAGAGTTCATCATGCCCGGAATCTGGCAGGCCGAAATTCGCACATTTTCGGGGAGCGAAAATTATGATTCCTTCATGGCGATAAAATTTTTCAAAAAACGAGTAAGTCGACCCCCTGTTTTTGTCACCATTTTAAAGTGTCTGTTGGATGGGAAACAATTTAACATGCATAAACAAGAAAATCATTTTATACGTTTTCTCTGGGTTGTGGATCGAATTTGACACATTTTCATACATTTTATGGAGTTTTTTACCCCTATTAGGCTGTGGGGTCTTGTCGTCGGCTAGAAGCCAAACTGTTTCTTCTAGAGACTTCAAATTTGGTATACAGGATTGTTGGGTGGTCAGCCACAAGCCTATCGAATTTGAGAAATTTGTGATGAGTTTTGCTGTTTCCATGGCAACGTCACAGAAAATTCGTCAACAATTCTTGTGACTGGTCTAGAAATCAAACCGTTGCTTCTAGAGACTTCAAATTTGATATGCAGGATTCTTGGGTGGTCAAGCACAAGCCTATTGAATCTGGACCCGATTGGTTGGAAACTTTGGCGGCCTTATTTAATTTATGCGAAACCGTCACAGCTTTCTCGTTACCAAGATATCTTTAGAACGATTTACCTTTAGCACACCAAACTTCCCGTGCACATCCATATGCTCGTGACCCAGAACCCTATTGAATCTGGACCCGACTGGGTAGAAACTTTGGCGGCCATCTTTAATTTATGTGAAACCATGGATCTTGTGTATCTCGGAAACCATTTCGCTGTTCAGTGTGAATCTTGGTATAGACTATCGATACATCAAGAAACTTTAAAGGAATGATCAGCATTTCTATATGTATCTAGTTGATCTTTCGGGTCAAATATTTGACCCCTAGGGTCAAACATAGGGTGTTTAGTTACTTTAGTTGCAAATGGCTTCAGACTATTTTGACAGTCATAAGATCTGTGAATTAATCACTGATGTGCTATCTATGCAAATGAGAATATGGAATTGGTACCCAAACAGAGACAGCCACTCACCATGTATGCACGGTCCAGATAGAATATTTGTATATAACAGAAAATGTAGATAAAACACAAATATACAGTCTCGGACAGAGCTTAAACAAGCAATAGGTGTCTTCCCCTAGACAGAAGCAATAGGAACAACAAATTAAAGTTGATTGACGAAGGCATTCAGAAGCTGTCCGACGAAAAAGATTGAACAAAAGGGAACTTTGCATTTTAGGAGATTTGTATATAATAACAAATGTAGATAAAACACAAGTATCCAGTCTCGGACAGAGGTTAAAAACAATAGGTGTCTTCCCCTAGACAGGAGCAATATAATCCACAAATGAGAAGTTGATTGACGAAGGCATTCAGACGCTATCCGACGGAAAAGATTGAACAAATGGGAAATTTGCATATAACAAGATTTGTCAATAAAAACCCAGTTCCCAGTTTCGCACATCCGCTGAAAAACAATAGGTGTCTTATCCTAGGCAGGACCAATGTCCACCATAAATTTGAAGTAAGATAAGATAAGATAAGATAAACTTTATTTAACGTCGGTTTGTTTGCCAAAATACAACATAAGCTCTATTGAGCTTTTTATACCGACTTAAACGAAAACATGCAATAAAAAACAATCGTGAATATCATACAGACAATAAAATTGACATTGTGCTTAAAACTCATTTACAATTTATGTGCGTATTTATTCCTTTTATAAAAATATAAGTTACATATATATGCCATTACCGATAGCTACATTGCACAGCATGTTACATATTAAATATATTAATTATATACAAATTAGGTAAGATTACAGATTATGACGTATAAGCTGAGCTTTTAGAAATATCACAGTATTCTTCGAGGCTAGACTTCACTTTTGGCACATTATACACCTACATTTATTTCCACACCAAATCTTCAGAATACTTTTAAAATCACTAAATGAAGTTTCTGTTCTGGCATTGTCAGGCAAATCATTTCAAATTTTAGAAGCCTGATATCTGAAGCTTTGAAGTCCATGTTTCGTAGTTCTTGTCTTGGGCACTACTAAAAGATTATGATATCTAAAATCATATTGAGTATTTTTCACCTTGATTAAATCATGTAAATATTCAGGGGTTATTTTATGAAAAAGCTTAAACGTTTCCTGGGCTATGAGCTTAACTCTCTGCAAATGCAGAGGACAAGCATCTGCCTTGGTGAGAAGAGCATCATAAGATCCTGTAAAATCCTTAAAAACAAATTTCAAGGCTCGGTGATGAAGCCTCTCAATTTTCGTAGTATTGCCCTGACTACAAAAATGCCATACCAATGGACAGAAATTAAAGGAAGACAGAATGAAAGCGTGATATTACTGAAGTTGATTGACAGAGTCATTTAAAAGTTATCCGATGGAAACAAAAAGTGAGCGGAAGCGGAAGAAGAAAGAAAAAAACCCACTCCATACTCATTCAAACAGAGGTACATGCACTCTGTTAGATTAAAAGAAAATTCTGTGAGAGATGAGAAATTGAATCTGCTAAACATTTGTCTGAATAAAATGTCATTTTTCCGATACGTGAAAGCTGTCTAATGCTGCTTTGATATATGTGTATTAATATTGTACCAAGCTCTTGTGGGCTCAAGTCAAGCTGTTATTGGCTTGGTGTTGTTATTTTGGCACAATAAAGTTTAATTGAAAATCATGAACTCCGGTCAGGTGAAGGGAAAGGGGGAAGTGGCGGGGGGAGAGCGGCATTCATTATAGCAATCTATGAATCACTATGTTCTGAGTTTTCATTCCTTTATACAAATTTTACAGATCATAGGCAGCAATTTGAAGACCAGGCAAGGCCTACCATTACAATCACTCCTGGTGCAACTCTTTGGCAACTTTTTGGCAACTTTTCTGAGGACCTTTTCTGCGACAGCAGAATGCACCACACCATACTACTTGTGAGTATCCCTGGTCGCAGTTTATCATAATTAATTTAATTTAATCATGCATCTTGCATTCACTCTCTGCCCAATCATATAGCGAATCACATATTACTGATAAACAAATATAGATTAAATATCTGACCGATTTATCCATTTTTCATTTTTTAATTCTAAATATTCATTTATTATCTGCTTATCTGTCTTTCATATTGGCTGTAAACTGGGTTCTATATGAAACCAATGTTGATCCTTTGTATTGTGTTCATTATGATTTTTTGTTCTTCAGGTTGACTCCAACTGTGTATTGTAGCAGATAAAAAAGTATATAAAGAACATTATACAGACAAAAAACCCAAAATTAGTTCTATTGTAGAACCAAACATTCTAAATAACCCAGAAGAACCGAAATTTTTTATGTATGAAAATCATGTAAAGGGTTCTATACTGTCATGGGTAAGGTTCTATAGAAAGCTGTTTTATGTTTGAATATATGTATAGAACCAGTATATTAGATCTTTCTTAAATTACTATTTCAGAGGGCATTTGTACACAACAATAAGTTATTCTACGGTCAGGAGGAACAACCCAGTACCTTCCAGTTCTGGACAGAGTTCCACAAATATGTGGAAGTAGTACAGAGTGACATAACAACAGACAAGTGGGAGAGGCTGAAGGGGAGAGAAGAGAGAAGAATATCCGTTTTCAGTTCGTTGTAAATATTTTATATTCATGTGATATTGTTTATTTTCTGTGTATAGTTTGTACCGGTATATAAAATAAAGACAAGACATTGTACTTTCCTGTGAGATATGACTTGATATTTTGTTCATTATCATGCCTATATAGTAATGTGCAGATGTACCTATTCTAGGTTGCTTTTACATTTAAATACTCCTGTCAGTATATGGTCAGTACAGAGCATTACTTTGCCACTTTTAGAACACCAGAATATTAAACGAAAATATCAGCTGTAAACTTTATCTTGACAAGAGTCTGCAAAACATTTTCCTGTTTCATTAAATTCATTCTGTCTCTTATGAGTTCACAAGTCATACAATAACAGAAAATATTAACCAAGACCAGTTGGATACTGATAAAGGTATATATTCTACATTCCCAAGATGAGGTTATGCAAATAATTTGGTAAATTTTGTTGCTTTTGAATTACATTTTAATAATTTGTCTTGAATAATCGAAAATCAGAGATAAAATCACTATATAGTGGTCATTTATCTTATATTCAAGACAAACTGATTCAAATGTAATTATAATCTAGCCTGCACGAGCAACAGAAAAATCCTATAATACACATGAGAATAACAGGAGTGAACTGGATGTGTTACACATGTGTAACATGTGTATCACGCATGTGATTAACATATAAAACACACACACCAGCCTCACGCATGTGTCACATATGTGTCACGTGTGTAATACATATGTGTAACAGGTGTATTACGCATGTGCGTAACGTATAAGAAACATACATCTGCCCTCACGCCTGTAACACACAGGTGCCACATACGTGACACGTATGTGGCTCCACACATGTATCTAATGCTAGGTTAGAAAAACATGTGACACATGCGTGAGCTCACATATGTGGATCATACGTGTCACATATCATTCACAGGCTTGCAATTTTGCCTGTGTAGGTTCCTCCCTAGCCTCGCTTTGAAACTGGAATACACATACGTTCCTCCCTAACTCCGCTCTGACACTGGACTACGATTCCTCCCTAACTCCACTTTGACAATGGACTATACGAATATTCCTCCCTAACCCGCTTTAAAACTAAGCATTTTGGAAGGAAAATCTCCGTAGTATATAATTTTGATAGATGAAATGCACTTTAACCTGATAGTAGTGGAGTATACCTAACTCTAAGTCGTAACCCCAGTTTGACAGTTCAATATACATCTTTGATGTCCGCTATGATGCTCAAGCACATGTACCTCCATCATGAGTTCCTTCTTAACCCCGCTGAGACACTTGACTGCACAAACGTTATTCCCTAAGCACGTTTTGACATTGGACTAGACGTGCATTCCCCTCTAACCCCGCTTGGACACTGAACTACACATACGTTCCTCTCTAGCCCCGCTTTGAAACTGGACTATACGAAAATTCTCCCTAACCTCGCATTGCCACTGGGTTACAGGAACATCCCTCCCTAACCTCGCTTTGACACTTGACTAGACACACCGTCCTCCCTAACCCGACTTTGACACTGGACTACACATACGTTCCTCCATTGAACTGTCATGTTTATAGTTTGCGGTCTTGAGGAGCAGTTGCATGGGGTTGCATACATCCAAGCAACCATTGTGTGTTGTTTATAAAGCGGTAGGCCTATATTGCCATTGTGCTGCTTCAATGTGCCAATCGCAGAAATCCTCCTCTTTGTACATAGTCATAATATATTGAGAACTGTTCAATCTGCTGCTATAAAACATTGTACCGTCACCACAGTGAAGTGTGAGAGAAGGTATGAGATTGATAAAATATTTTTACATTGACATAACCAACACTTTAAAGACCCTAGGCCTATATTTCCATTGTGCCGGTTCAATCCGTCGGTGACAGAAACCCTGCTCCTGCTTTTTGATCATGCATGACGATTGTGACGTGGCCAAACTGAAGTTTAGAAAAGGTATGTCTATTTGCATTGTGCCGGTTCAATCTGGTGGTGATCGAAATCATCCTGTTGTATGTACATGTGCATTATTGGGTCATAGTGCCGTCACCAATCTGCAGTTTCAGAGTAGGTATGACTTCATATAATGGTACCATTGTGCCGGCTCAATCTGACGGTGACAAAAATCCTCCTGCTGTATGTACATGGTTATATATGGCCATAGTGCCGTCACCAAACTGAAGTATCGAAGAAGGTATGACTTGGATAAAATATTCTAATTTGTTCTAACCAAGCCTTTAAAGACAACTGAAACCATCCAATCACCACCCACCCTTTTTATGTACATTTTATTTTAATTTAAACATGGAAAGGATTTTCTTTTCGTGCTTCCTTACATGAAGTATAGACCCTCCAAACGTAATAAGTCGGAACCGGCAGAGAATCACTGGATCCCATAAAAAGTCGGGACCGACAGGACGAGGGTTAAAGTAAGTAAATCAACAGCATCTAATGGGCAGCATGGATTACGTGGCTTCATTGACCGAGGCAGTGATTTGATTCACATCATCAATTTTGGTTAACCCTACCAGCCCCCTACCAAACTTTCTGCGCTATCTCCGGAACGACAAAATTGAGAGTTGGCACTTCGTGACGTTATAACGTATCATATCGGAGTTATTTTGAGCCTATTTGCATAACCCCCCGAGTAAAGGATCATGGGTAAATTCAAGATGGCGGCCACCTGGTGTACCAGAAAATGATGTTTTCGTCATTTTTCTTCACAATTTCTGCTTTTCCGGGATGAAAAGTGGGCAAAATCCATTTTATTTCATATGACATTGATATTTACTAATTTATCACGCATTGTTTTGCGGAGAGATTTCATAAATGAAAAATCTGACCGAAAAAACGACAAAAATGCCGTTTTTGAAAATGACGTCACTGTGACGTCATCAAAGCGGTCATCTTGGATTTTTACATTTTCTGGTAAAGCTTGACCATAGGGTATAATGTGGTAAGTTTCAGCTCCCTAGCTCAAGTGGTAAGAAAAATAATTAGGGAGTGAGGGGGCCGAAATGACCGCTCCCCAGGCCTGGTGCCATACTCTGAATATAAATGAATCCCTAGTAAAAATATATGAAAAAAACTAAGATAAAACAGACAAAAAGTCCAATTTCAAACGTCTGTCGATGCTGTTTTATATCACTTTTACTGTGTGTTTTCATAAAAATTGCGTATTTTCATTCTATGAAACACAGACAGAGGGATTTTATGGGTTGAATGCCGCACCTTTTTGTGATCATCACAGCTTCATTTACTAACTTTGGCAGGCATTGATTACCATGTGCCTCTTCATTAAGCACTGTCAGGGTCGTCTCGCGAAGGTACAGTGCGATGACACGAGGCCGTCTGTCGTCAAGCCAAACGAATATGGCGATTGTCTGAATAAGCGAATTGATATCAGCCGTGTTACGCTGACATATCTCGACTGACACGACATACGATGATTTGTAAAAAGCTACCTTCAAACCAAGTGCCATTGGCGCTTTCAAGTGTTTCATGACTGTTTGTGTGTATCGAAATAAATAAAAGCTTTATGATCAATACAATAGATTTGTTTTGTGAATCTGTAAATCTGCCGAGAATGGAATAGAGCGGCTAGAACATACCCTCAATGCTAACCATCCGCAGTCATAGTGCAGTTTGTCGCATCTGGATCTTGTGGGGATATAAGACCACCCAGATAGTCAATTTTATAAAACTGCTTCCATACAAGTAACAATCGACAAACAAATAAATTACAAGATGAAATTTCTTTCTCAAGTTTAACTGTTGTTTCCATGGTGAAAATCATTAACAAAGCGACACAAATAGACATATATCCACGTAATTTTCACACAGCTGACGCAGCTGACAGTGTCACTCCCCATTTGAGGGAACACATAAACTTCGTCCACTGACATTGTCACCATGCCAACCGAGACAGGAGCATCAGTGGACGAGTTTTTTCAACTTAGTTTAAAATATGTTTTCAACTTTTCATTATAATCTTTGTTGATAATCAATTTGGGCAGTGCAATAGAATAGAAATAATGTTTTCATAGGCGTGCTCGATGGTTATTTTACGCACGGTTAGTGTGGGAAAGTTGATATATTTTAGAACGCGGGCTTCGCCCTTGCCCTAAACTATAAACTTTCCCACACTAACTGCGCGTAAAATAACCATCGAGCACGCCTATGAAAACATTATTTCTTAATTTGACAACCGGAGGCCGTACATATCCACGGCGTCATATTCAAACTGATGATCATTTACACAATTATTCGTCTGTCAATCAAATTTTGTGTAGGCATAACAGGTAATTTTTAAATAAAGAGTTTACTTCAGAGCAAATTAAAGCACTACTAAGTTCTCCAGAAATGAAGTACGATATGATATAAGATAGCAGTTAACTTGTCATCATTGGGTTTACGGTAGAGTCGTTTGTTTCTAAAATTGTCACCATATTCTGTCAGAATGTAGCCATGGTTGAAGCTGAAATAGTGTAATATTTCGTCATGTTTGAAGCTGAAATAGTGTAAAATTTGGCCATGTTTGAAGCTGAAATAGTGTAATATTTGGCCGTGTTTGAAGGTGAAATATTGTAATATTTGACCATGTGTTTGAAGCTGAAATGGTACAATATTTTCAATGTTTTCCACATTTTGGCCATGAGGTGAAAACTTCTGAAATTGATTTATGATATCGAACGCGAAACAAAATGCATCTCTGTAGAAAAAAAAGTTGTATTGAGTTGTAGATGAGCAAAATTAATAAAGAAAATAATGAAAACACCCGTGGTCTGTTTTGTTAAGACAAGTAATTGAAATTGTAGTTTAAGGGCCGCTTCTCCCCATCAACTGATCAGTGTTTTATGCAAATTTCGCGGTACATTTCTTAGTTCATTCAATATCTTTACAAACTCTATATTTTAGAACAAATAAATAAAAAGGAGAGCATATGGAGATATAATTTTTTTTTTTTTTGATCAGGTTATACTGGTAATTTGTAATTGCGTGGATGATTCCTTTGTCTTGGAATGACAGGAGGTAGGAACACCGTTTCATATAGCCAATAAGATGTCCATATGATGAACGATTTCAGATGACTGCGCCATCTATGTAAGCGCCCGGATATTTCAATAATTCAAATTGCAGCGCCCTGCACAAATTCTAAAAGGCATAAATAGATGACGTCATTTGAAACGGGACCGAACTAGCAAGTTCCGCAAACTGGCTGAGCGACTATAACACGTCCGAACTTGGTGGAAGGGACCTTATAATCTTACATTCACGGTTTCCAAACGACCATGTATGTGTTTAGAAATATTCATGCCATCGTGTGAATATTTGAGTCAGCGGGAGAAAATCTCCGGAATTCTTGTGTTGGTACGTACTCCGGCTCCAAGCATGTGACAATTGGAAGATACTAGTGATTTAATTTTCTCAAGGTTTTGCGTGAATAAACACGTTCAATGAGTACTTGTACCAAGTTATGACACTCTGTGTCAAAATCACATAAATGATTGCAGCTACGCGACAAAAATCGCGCGTTTTCAGGTTGCTAAAAAAATAGGCATTATTTTTAGCTCATTTTCAAAATTTGTTAACACCAAGGATCTCACATAACGCATATTTTGAATATATTTGTATAATTTCTGCTTAATATGATTGTCTAATTCAAAATGGCGGCTATACGGGATACTCTAAAAATTCATACTTTTTCGTTCTGCTATTATAGTTCAAGGCATTATTCTTAGGCCACTATGCAAATTTAAAAAAAAGCCATGGACCACTAAGCATAAACTGACGTATTACGCTCATTTTCAATCTATTAATCTATCTCTAAGATCATGATTTGTTGGGCAAATTCAAAATGGCGATCATCTGAGACTCAAACTTTTTCGTGTTGCTATTATAGTTCAACGCACTACTCTTAGCTCATTGTGAAAATTTATCACTACTGAGGGATCTCTGTGCACTGCCCGACATCTTACGCGCATTTTGAATCTATTTATATATCCCGTATATCAGAATTTGATGGTCAAATTCAGATTGACGACCATGTGGGGTAATCTGAAAATCATACTCTCTCATGTTGTTCATATAGTTCATGGCATTATTATTAGATCATTCTACAAATTTATCAAAAACCAATGGACCCCTAATAGGCTGTCACGCAAACAGGCTCAAAATGACCCCAATATGATAATCTACAAAGTCACGGAGTCTCAGTTCTTATTTTTTGTTTGTTCTGGAGATAGGAGCAAAACACCCCCCAAGGTCAGGTAGGGTTAATTGATCGTGCAAATTTATCAAAACAGAAGGGTGTGTGTCATGTTACTCGTATAATTCCCGGCATTATAATTAGCAAGGGCACAAACCTTTTTACATTGGGCAGAATAACACCATAGCTTATTTTGATTCTATTGGCATAATCTTCAACTGAGAATACAATTGTAAAATCCAAACTGGTGACCATGTGGGTTCGTCTGGCAATTCCAGATAGTGTATTGACATGGAACCGAAAGTAAAGATTTCT
Organism: Hanleya hanleyi; assembly: GCA_036873755.1. Classification (NCBI taxonomy): domain Eukaryota; kingdom Metazoa; phylum Mollusca; class Polyplacophora; order Lepidopleurida; family Hanleyidae; genus Hanleya; species Hanleya hanleyi. The sequence continues at coordinate 1,496 of JAVTVY010047221.1, read as the reverse complement.
CAAAGCCAAGTCTCTTCACAAAATACATCGATCTTTCTATTCATGGACCTAGTTGCGCTCTATTCGTATAATCATCCACTCAAGGAATTCAAGATGGCGGACATATTGAGTCATTCGAAACTGGTGTTGGTAAATGTTATTCGTCGAATTCAAAGGGATTATTTTAGCTCGAAGCTGACAGTTGCTAAAACTGCGTTTCTCACACTTTCGCTTCTCATCTTTAATAGGTCCATTGTTGACAAACAACATAATGGTTACATTCAAATTGGCGAAAATTTGAGGTTATCTGACAATCAAATTTATCAGGTTGTCATGCACAATGTGTTGTTTGGATAATATTTTTACGTTTTCCGTCATAATTGGAAGTGAATAAGAATTTAAATTACATATCTGATGAAATCAAATTTTTTACACAATTGATCATTTCAGGCCCATTTGAAGTCATATTGCATGATTTCAAATAAATTTCATTAAAAAAATGATTATTCAAAAGTTTTCAAGAACACCATTTTAAATTTCTATATTAATATTTCAAGGTGTCTGTGAGAAGTTTATTCAAAACTATTTCTCTTGATATGGTACTTGATCGAACGTGTAATGTTTTGTATGACACTGAAATTCACTATGTTTTGGAATTTCAAAGAAGCAAGATGGTCAATCATGGGTGTACGTACGCGAAAAGATGACCAACTACCTTTCGGTCTTTGATATATGTTGGCATTGTGGGAAGTTGATGCTAGGTCGACATCGTGCCTTACAGACTAGTCTTTAGTGTTAAATGCCGTCATTTCCATCTGACGACGATACAGCTCACCAGTTCTCAGTGTACGAGTTGTCACAGCGACACAGCTCACCAATTACCAATATACGAGTTGTCCGAGCATTTCCATCATAGCTCTCTAGATTTGTATAAAATACCGCTAATGCCGGTGCTAGGGGCCGTGTGGTCATGTCATCCAAGTTGCCACATGAACAGGTACAATAAAAGCGTACCTGAGATACAACGCATATCACGAATCGTTAGATTCTTGGTATGTGCTTTAGACCAGAAGACTATACTGTGAGGTCAAGTGACTCTGTCAGTGTGTCGGCACCTCTTCTCACTTCCCTTATATTTGCTGTATTGTCACGGTAGTTGACAAATGGAATTCCCCCTTCACTTCAAAGTCCGCTAAAACTCCCAAATTTCACAACTTCCCTGGTAAGTGATCATGATATATCCACACAGGAGGAACTGAGACACAAGAATGACACCACCAAAGTAAAATGCATGCTCGTTGGGAATGCTGTGGCTTTTGTCACATAAATTGAACTTAACTAGAGCAGCTATTGATGAGTGGAACCGTTACGAAGAATGTAAATCTTTTAGGTTTTCTAAGGAACAGTCGGACTTCCACTGGAAAATCGCCTCCAAAACATATGCAAAAATGCTACAATAAGAATCACATCCATTGGACAGGTTGGACAACAATGTCAGTTATCGAATTGGTTTTCCT
>JAVTVY010047220.1:0-22191 GCA_036873755.1 Hanleya hanleyi | reverse complement strand
ATAATAATGGCTATTCATTCATGGGTAATAACAGTCGTCATTTCAATTGTTCGGTTACATATCAGAACGCCTTGTACTTAAAGATATCGTACGAACGTATTCAAACTGTTCTTATGGCTAATTACTGACACTTATCGATACGTATTATGATGCGTAATTATTCCCTATCCAATGCTCTTTGTATGTCACCCAAACTTCGATGTATTCAATTGGTGTAAGCATTGATATTAATTAAAAAGTCACACCGTGTGCGTCTGTCCAGGCTACGGTGAACAGCACGAGCATGCCACGCACTTTTCTTGATGCTGTTCACCGTAGCCTGGATAGATGCATATGGTGTGACATTTCCAATAATATCAGTACTTACGCGAATGAAATTCATTGAAGTTTGGGTGACAGACAAAGAGCATTAAATAAGGAATAATTACGAATGATAATCTGTACCGATTAGTGTCAGTTAATAGCGATCCGAAAAACTTTAAAACGAAACTTCGCTCGAAAACATCATCGCTCTCCGTGTTCGTATGATATCGTTAAGTACAATGCGTTCTGCTAAGTAACCGAACGATTAAAATTTCCCATGAATGAATCTCCATTAATAATGCCCATAACTTCACAAGACATGTGAAAGAAATCCAAATTGCTAGCACCAACTCGCTTGTATTGGCCCCATCGGCTGACCACCGTTTCACCGGCTGGCGATGGTCGGATGTAGGGGGTGGTCAGGGCCTTCGCTGTTTCCAAACAGGCGTGGTAAAGGAGGGTTTCAAGTTTGATTTCTCAGACTTTGATCATTCCCAAAACAGTACCGCTATTAAATATCAAATAGAACATCTTACAGCAATTTAGCAAAAAAAAAAAAAAAAAAAAAAACGTACAGGGTTTGGGAACCTTTTGGTAGAACCTTTAACGGACTACGTTTGAATGGTAAGAATAGGCCTCACGTCCTCAGACAGCTTGTAAGAGGTGAATAACTGGCACCCGTGGGATTCCCGGGTGTGAAGAACCCTACCTGTAAGGTTTCCGATTGTGAAAACGAGTAGGACCCAAACGTCGTGATATTACTGAAGTATAGTTGAAAAGTCGACGTTAAATTATGTTCACTCACTCAATGCCTATGCTGACGACCTGGCTTCATCACCTTTACTTGGTGATGAACTGACCAGTCACGCTTTCTCATCGATCACCAATAAATCTTGGTGACTATGCCTCATTACTAAACTGGTGATGGACCATGTTCGTGTGGTTCCCGGGTGTGAAAAGGAATAGGACCCAACGTCGTGATATGACTGAAATATAGTTAAAAGCCACGTTAAATCATATTCACTCACTCACTCACTCACTGTTTTTTGCTTACTATTTCTGCGGTGGGGGTAAAAGTGGAGGGAAATGCGGTCTAATTCCGCTCAACCCGGGGATAGGGGCCGTATGAACCCATGTACTTTAAGATCCTCATGGTGCTCGTATGAACAGCCACAATCAAAGAGCGACTGGGATACAACGAATATCATATGGATTAAGAATACTGATCAGCGATATGGATTTGATATGTTTGAAACATCATGTCTTGCCGACATCGTTGAAAACTGTTGACCTCTTCTCTCTTGCAGGAAACTAGCCTATGTTTATGTATACTATCATTGCCTTTTTGAATTTGGTGCTAATGCTGTTATATGGAATACGGAATAGGGTTTTGGATTATGGGCGCGGATATTCTTTAATGGACGACGGTTGAATTATGAATGACGGACCAGACGCTTGCAATTCCAACAAAAACCATACCAGTCGTCGTCTACACGCAAGAGAGCTGCAAGATGACGCTCAATGCGGTCCCTTTCGACCACGGATGGTCCATATCTACCTCAAACACGTCCCTTCACATCCCCAAATGCTCGCTTTGGCTACTTCACCAATGACGTCACCAGGAAGATGGCATTTGGATGAAGTAGTATAGTGAGCGGGGATTTGAGGTGGGAGTTGGGGTCGAAGCGGGCCATCCATTGTCCAAATATGCCATGTGGGGTTGGGGATCGATGGATGTCCACGTCATTTGTGACTTCATCAGTAGTAGAGAATGTGCATCGTCGGTCGAGTGCACCCTTGAGACATGTCCACACCTCTATACACTAACCCATAGGGATGAATCGTGAACCATGGACATGTACCCGGAACTCAAGCATACTGGTGTTATTGGGTTAGACATGAGAGTAGAGTTACCTCCCCTTGAAAGTGACGGTGGGTGAGTGAGTGAGGCGTGCCCAACGCACGTCTTAACGCAGTGACCCTGATGAGTGAGTGAGTGAGTGAGCGAGGGAATGAGCGAGTGAGACGTACATCTATGTAAGACTGCTGTGTAGGGTTCGCACGGCTATGCCTGCATACGGTCAGTACTTTCATGGATGAGTAAAGTGTGAGTGCGGATTATACAACTATGTGTGAGTAACACACATCGGTCTTTCTTATTATGAAATCAGGGAGGGGCCATTCCTATGAAACTAATGTGTGCAGCCTCACCTCTGCGACAATGGACCGCTCTATGACGCCTATTGCAACCTTCCTATTGTTCTCTTGCGTCTTAGGGCACACGCTTATTAAATTCTTCCACAAACACTTCAGTTTGGGTCGGCTATGTTACACAATCTCAACAAGAATGGTACCATCGTCATAGTGAGATCACGACTCTCATGCACGTTGAAGGCATGCAACCCCTACAAGATATTTTATAATGTTGAATGTTGTTTATAAGGTGGGTTTCATTATTTTGGGTGGAGAGAATGGCGTATAAAGTATCGTTTTCTGGCTGCCGGACATTTTGGTCCGGCAGCTAGAAGACTAGAAGGCCTTAAATTCAATAGAAATGAGTACTATAAATATATTGCAGGGCTGCATGTCGGACTAGGGTCCATACCTCATTTAAGAAGGCAAGAGATGAGAATCCCTCCTTTACTGACCTTCACGCCAGTTTTAATTTAAAAAAACCCCAACAATTTACATGAAGAGGGTGGGTGGTTGAGTGGTGGTTAGGATATTTTATCCCAGTCATACCTTCTTCAAATCTTCAGCTTGGCACTATGGCCATATATGACCATGTACATACAGCATTTCTTCACCAGCAGATTGAACTGGCACGATGGAGATATGAAGTCCTACCTTCTTCGAAACTTCAGTTTGGTGACGGCACTATCGCCAGATATGTACAAGTACATAAAACACGATGATTTACCGGCAGATTGAACCGGCGCAATGCAAAAGTAGACATACCTTTCCAAAACTCCAGTTTGGCGACGGCGCAATGGTGATGGATGACCAACAAACTGGAGCAAGGTTTCTCTCACCGGTAGATTAAACCGGCACAATGAAAATATAGGCCTAGGTTATTCAAAGTGTTGGTTACGACAATATAATGTTGTTTATCAAACTCGTACCTTCTTCCAAACTTTGGAGATGGTACATTTTTTTGCAGCAGCAGAATGAAGATTACTCAATATATTATGATTAGGTACAAAGTAGAGGATTTCTCTTTTTAGGCCTACTCTTTTAAAAAACAACACACAATGATTATTTCCGAATTTTTGCCGTATTCTTCCTAATGCAGGTAGCTTTCTTCCTATCCAAGGTAGCATACGATGACGAAACGCAATTCCCTGGATGTATGCCCCCACACACCTTACCCCTCCAGACTGTAGACCAAAGCCGTGACAGCTATCAAATTTTTTATTGATATTTCTCTTATCTAAACGTTAAGTAGCCAACTTCCAAAACGGGTTAGGGGGAATGTACATGTAGCCGGGTATCAAAGCAGGCTTAATGAGAGATGCAGGTGTAGTCCAGTGTCAAAGTGGAGTTAGGGAGGAATGTTAATATAGTCCGGTGTCAAAGCGGGTTGGGAAGGAAGGTATGTGTAGTCCAGTGTCAAAGCGCGGTTAGAGAGGAACGTATGCGTTGCCCAGCTTCAAAGCCTGATTGAAGAGGAACGTATGAGTAGTCCAGTATCAAAGCGGGAGTAGGGAGGAACGTGTATGTAGTTAGGGAGGAATGTATATCTAGTCGAGTATCATTGCGGGCTTAGGGAGAGATGCAGGTGTAGTCCAGTGCCAAAGTGTGGTTAGCGAGGAATGTTAGTGTAGTCCCGTCTCAAAGTGGAGTTAGGAAGGAATGTTAGAGTAGTCCGGTGTCGAAACGGGTTAGGAATGAACGTATGTGCAGTCAAGTGTCAAAACGAGGTTGGGGAAGAACGCTGTGTAGTACGGGATTAGGGAGGAATGTTTGTGTAGTTCAGTGTTAGAGATGGGTTAGAAAGGAACGTAATGTAGTCCAGTTTCGAAGCGGAGTTAGGAAGGAACGTATTGTAGTCCAGGGTCAAAGCCGGGATAGGGATGAACGTATGTGTAGTCAGTGTCAAAACGGGGTTAGGGAGGAATGTTCGTGTAGTCCAGTGTCAAAGCGGGGTTAGGGAAGAATATTGCTTTAGTCCATTGTCTTTGCGGTGTTAGGGAGGAATTCAAGTGTAGGTCAGTGTCAAACGCAGTTGGAGAGGAATGTATATGTAGTCCAGTATCAAAGCGGGCCTAGGAAGGAACACATGTCGGAGTGTTAAAGTACATATGGTTGAGCATCAAAGCAGACTTAGTGAGGGAGGTAACCGGTACATGTTCATGTGATTGAGTGTCGAGGCAAGGTTGAGGAGTGAGGTACTTCTGTTGGATTTTTAAAGTGGGGTGAGGGAGTGAGGTACATATGTTTGAGCACCAAAGAGGAGTTAGGGAGTGAGAAATCGCTACATGTGATTGAGTGTCAAGGCAAAAAGGGAGTGAGGTTGTACATCTATTCGAGTGTCAATGTGGGGATGGGGAGGAAGGTACATGTACTTGTGGTCAAGGTCAAATCGCGGTTAACATACTTGGGCTTACTGAATTTCTGTCAGGCTCCTGTTCATGTGCTTCACTATTAAACCAAGGGTAGTGACAATGCATGGGTGTTGATATATGTTGGCATTGTGGGGAGTTGATGCTGGGTCGACATGGGCCTTACAGACTAGTCTTTTGTGTTAAACGCCGTCATTTACATCTGACGACGATACAGCTCACCAATCCCCAGTGTACGAGTTGTCACAGCGACACAGCTCACCAATTACCAATATACGAGTTGTCAGAGCATTTCCACCATAGCTCTCTAGATTTGTATCTAATACCGCCTATGCCGGTGCTAGGGGCCGTGTGGTCATGTCATCCAAGCTGACAAATGAACAGGTACAATAAAAGCGTACCTGAGATACGGTAGATTCCTGATATGTGCTTTAGAATAGGTTAACCAGAAGAAATCTGTGAAGTCATGTGGCTCTGTCAGTATGTCGGCACCTCTTCCCACTTCCCTTATATGCGTTGTAATTCTCATGTCAAGGCATGGCTAAAGAAAGAAAGTACATGTACTCGATGGTCAAGGCTAGGTTAGGAAGAATGTTAACGTGGTGAAGTGTGAAAACCAACCTTGGACTGCCTATTGTTCCATTTTATTCTGCCGTACAGAGAAAAGGTTATCTTTTTGATGAGAAATTAACCCGTAAACTGTAAACATTGGGGTTATTGTGAAGTTGCAAATTTCTGCTCTGAAGAAAGTCTTCATTGTGACGTTGGAAAGTGCCGTTTGGAAGAAACACAATATCAAATTTACCATTGTGCCGTTGCATTCTGCTGTATGGAGAAAAAAATATATTAGTGGTGAGAAACGAAGGCCTTGACATGATTGGATTTCATTAGTTTGAAGTTTGTTTGAAGATTCTTCATTTGTATTCACCCCATACGGGCAGTGCAAAACAACAAATGAACAATGCAATATAACATACATGTGACAGTGTCACTTTAACTCTTGCATGAAACAAACTTACCAAACTATAGGGGTCGCCTTGCGTTGTTGAGAAAATAGATGAACATAACAGATTATGCTACACAAATGTGGGAAGTTATTTGACATTATATAGTATGGAATTGTTCATAGAATGAAAGAGATCCGAAGTGTGGGAATACCTTGCTGAAGTCTAGAAGAAGCCTTTCTCCAAGATCATTATAATGGGAACGGCGTTGTAGAAAATGGGTCTCATTTTCCACAGAACCGTCCAAACAGAAATGACATAATCGTTGATCCGGTGGTACGACGAGTTTACAGTGCCGTCCGGTCTCATTTTTATCGGGTTTACCAAGGGTAAACCCTATATTAGTATCACTTTTCAGATTTTTTTTCTTTTTTCTTCTGCACATGTGTAGTTTTGATCTCCTGCCCAGAGACTGTTCTCATTTGATGCCCCTTAGAGCATTCACAACAGGCCTCGCACAAGCCATAAGAGTAATGGAATTTCGTTGAAAGGACATGGAAAGTCAGAGGAAATATATGTACAGAGTCCGGGGAAAATGAGTGGAAAAAGCTAAGTTATTCTCTGAAGTTCAGCGAAATTTGTTGCGGAATAAAAATCCAAACAGCCGTGAAACGTGTTTGCTGGTGACCGAGTTTCGCCAGATTGGAACGAGGTCAGACAGCTCATTTACATATTTTGTGTAGCCCATTGGTTGAACTAAACTCGTGACTGTTTCCCGCTGAATTAATATTCATATTCTGTGACGTGTATTGGTCGAGGTCATAATGTCGATAGCTGATTGGCTCACGCTCTTGACATCTATACTAATTTACGTATCCAGAACGCAAAATGGTACATCTTCAGAAAATTTATGACGTAGGCCTATCCCAAAGTTCACAAGATCATTATTGTTTAGCATCATCAGATAAACAAGGATAGTACGATCAGACAACATGCAGGCGAAAATACTGTATAATTGACGTAATTCGTTGTTTTCCGCGTTTCAATGGTTGATCTTCAATGCATAATGTAGGTCAACTAAATTTATAATGTCTGCTGCTTCAAACGAGTAGGCCTACAAGTACGTTCAGTTTTATTTTTTAACGACAAAACTTGCATAATGTTAGCAACAAAAGTACATATCATCGGGCGTATGAACAGTACTATGTATTGAATGAAGAACAGAAATGCTGCAAATGCCCTGACCTGATCATGTACATGTAACGCTAAGAACCTTGGAATAGGTCATAAATTTCCCGAAGATGTACCGTCTTGCATCCAGAACAGTCCCATTTGAACTGGTCAAATTGCAGTCACCATTGTTCGTTGGTTTGGAATTTAGCTTTGGGCTAATTTTGCCGATGCCGGGAAAATGCAAATTTAGTGAACATTGGCTGAGAATGGATGATTATAACTGTGGTTGTCCCGTCACGGTGAGAGGACAGCAACGTACACAATATGTCAAACAAATGTGGATCTGTCCAATATGGACGATGGTCGGAGCCATACAAAGATTACAGGGTACACATTACGCATGGACAGAAAAATCAGGGCGGACAGCACATGAACATACCGGCATTTCTGACTATGCCCGAGCTTCAACTTCTACCTCGAACGGTAAGACGACCAATACCCTGCACGACCGTGGCCATATGCCAACATCTGCCGGAGATCATCGCGAGGGTATTTCTGGCTTTCTTTCAACAAATTAGACATTGGAACCGGAAATAGTGTGGTGTTTGAAACAAATACAGTCACACTGATATAGATAGACTGTCTTTCAATATGAAGTCAGACATGGACGATGGCTGAGTTATGAATGTCTGAACTAGAACTTGTATGAAAAGCGTTGTTTAGAGGTCACGGAAATTTCAAAAATTGGTCATAGAAAAGTCATGGAATTTTGAACCTCTGAAGGCGCACGAACCCTGTCATAAAAAAAATACCGTTCTTCTCTCTGACAGTCATATACACGATGGCTTGTGCATTGAACGTGATAATTGGGAGATTATCGCAGTAAATTTTATCTTTCCAATTTCTTTTAAAAGTTGCCTTTATCTGGTAGCATTTGTTACGGCGAGACGGATAGTCATTCTCCACGGTCCAGCGACAACCGATCCTATCTGGCTATTATGTGGGGCTGATGCCAGGAAGTCACTGCGCCACAAAGCAATAGCAGGATAACCAGCGAGTAATATAGGACCAGCACTTATTGTCCCATCAGTTTTTTTAGTCACTCTTTCAAATGCAAGAACTCGAAATTGGTACATGATATATAGATCTGAAACTTCAACTTTACACACATATTCTTGAGGTTGTTCTATAACTATATGGCACTTTATGAATTATTATTACGAATATGAATTTTAATATTTTTGAAATTTTTTTAATCTTTGGTAAGCTACCTTACAGCCAAAGTTATGATTCATATATAGTGCAAGATCACAAAGATGATCTTCACTTTAGATAGGGAATCGTCCTCAATGCGTTTTTGATACACACAGCTGGTGGGGCTAAGTTTTGTCTAAAAAGCACCAAATTGACCATTTGAATAGATAAAGAATAATCAAGACCCACAGACAAACACAACCAGACTTACAGTGGTTCAAACCTGCCGTATTTTGCACTTTTCGGTGCATTTACAGTCGACATTTTCTCTCCAAAATTCTCGTTGCAAAATTATGACACCTTTAACCAAAATCATATTTAGACTTATTTGTTGGTCAAAATAGCTAAACTTGGTTTTGGTTAAAGGTGTCCTATTTTTGTAACAAGATAAAATCCACACCGAAAAGTGCCTAAAAATACGAAAATAAGCCAACTTACCAACTTTAGTGAGCCATAAATCCGTTTTCGTGCATCTGCAGTCCTTCATTATTTCGGGTCTTATAATTCAGCATGAAGGCTGTACAAAAAAGTCCATTTCATATCCCTTTGATAAAAGTGAAAGTTTGGCCCTTCAAACTGAACAGCTTGAGGACGATTCCGTATGTCAAGCGAACACCACCATTCTTCCCAAATATGACACTAATAAACTCCTCTGATGCAAGTAAACCCGATATCAGTACTTTAAGTACTTTGATTAAGATTATGATTACTTATTCGGAGTCGACAGAAACTTTTTCGGTGTTTCCAATTTTTTGTATGGATTAGATATGGCTCTATTTAACAGTCTTGTATTAATTGTACGTAAGTTCCAAGCTTGCTTGAAGGGTTTTCTTTGCACACTGAGAGTAAGTACATTTTAAAGCCCAAGTCCCACTTAGGCGAATTCCTTTACGAAGCTTGATGATTTAAGATCGTAAGTATTGGTAAGATTCTCGCAAGCTATTCGTAAAGACATTCGCCATGATTCGTAAGCCATCGCTTCAATTCGTAAGAAAATCGTCGCCACGGTTTTATCGCCGCGTCAATTTCAAAATGTTCAAAAAATTCGCCAAGCAATGCGATTTTGCCTTAAGTCTCAAATATTCGTAATTTTATCGTAAGTCGTCGTAACTACGTTGTAATGCATCGTAATTAAGTCGTAATTTAATCGCCTTATTGGTAACAGTTCCGTTAATAATCGTCAAATGAAAAATAAATACTAATAGTTACGATAAAGCCCAAGTAAAGCGAAGTTGTTTACGAAACTTTGCGATGTATTGGTCGTAATGTTTCGTAATAAATCGCTTTACAAAAACCGGTTTTCCCGTCATTTGGGGCGAATAGATACGACATGTTTTACGAGTAATTACGACTATTTGCGATGCAGTTACAAAGAAATACGATACTTTTACAACAGTTAGCGATATTCGCACCCAAATTTAGGCGAATCAGTGCGATACAGTTGCGAATATGTGCGATGTATTTGCGAACATTTACGAAGTGCATACGACTACTTGCCATTATTTCACGATGTCTCGCGAATACGTACGACGGTTTTACGACGTTTTTACGACGTTGTTATGACAGTTTGGGTAAAATGTTTACGATTACTTCGTATACCATCGTTTCCTGCGTAAGTTATCGTAACTATTAGTGTTTATTTTTCTCTTGACGATTATTAACGGAACTGTTACAAATAAGGCGATTAAATTACGACTTAATTACGATGCACTACAACGTAGTTACGACGACTTACGATTGTTTACGATAGAATTACGAATATTTGAGACTTAAGGAAAAATCGCATTGCTTGGCGAATTTTTTGAACATTTTGAAATTGGCGAATGTCTTTACGAATAGCTTGCGAGAATCTTACCAATACTTACGATCTTAAATCGTCAAGCTTCGTAAAGGAATTCGCCTAAGTGGGACTTGGGCTTTACTTAGGAAACGATTGTATACGAAGAAATCGTAAACATTTGACCCAACCTGTCATAACAACGTCCTAAAAACGTCGTAAAACCTTCGTACGTATTCGCAAGACATCGTGAAATAATGGCAAGTAGTCGTATGCACTTCGTAAATGTTCGCAAATACATCGCACATATTCGCAACTGTTTCGCTCTGATTCGCCTAAATGTGGGTGCGAATATCGCTAACTGTCGTAAAAGTATCGTATTTCTTTGTAACTGCATCGCAAACAGTCGTAATTATTCGTAAAACATGTCGTATCTATTCGCCCCAAATGACGGGAAAAACCGGCTTTTGTAAAGCGATTTATTACGAAACATTACGACCAATACATCGCAAAGTTTCGCAAAAATTTTCGCTTAAGTGGGACTTGGGCTTAAAAGAGAAGTGACAGTTCCGATTTGGCCATGGTAACTACTAATTCTCCAAAAAGGTCGGTCTCCAAAAGATCCCAATCCTGAATTTCTGAAGTGAGAACTTTTACTTTTTGCAGCAAACATGGTTTATCTGGCAGATCAGAGAAGTTAAGAATTGCACCTAACGCCTTTATTTTGCGTTTACGGTAAGGGGGTGGGGTTGCTAAAATGTTCCTAACTTTTTTATTTGCTATCCAATTGACTGAAATGAGGTATCAATTTATTCAGCAAAAACAGAGAAATTAGTCCAAAACAGCAAACGTTCTAATATTTCAATATCATGACGTCGGTAGGGGGCCATCTCCAAATTTCACGAAAAAATGTCAAAATTGACTAACTACAAGCAATACTGATAACTAGTCATATTTTGGAACATTATCTATGTAACCTGGTTTAATATGTTGATTTTATTTGTATTTTGTGCTTCAATACACTGAAATATTTCCAATGTTGTAAACTAGCTCTAACAAGGATAACTAACTTAGCACTATGTTACTTATGCAGTGAATAGTAGGGGTGGGGTTGCTAAAATGTTCCTAACTTTTTTATTTTTTGTCCAATTGATTGAAATGAGGTATCTTTTTCTTCAACATGAGCCGCAGAATCAGCCCAAGATAGTAAACTTTCTAATATTTACATATTGTGACGTCACTAAGGGGTCATCTACAATTTTCATATGAAACCTTATTTTTACCAAAATTGTTACCTAAAATGGTTCAAATGATTCTTTTTTGGTTAGCCGAACATTTGCAGGATACAAACATAATTGCTAGTGAGTGCTGAAGTAACATTCAACATAAATATTCAAAGTAGAATATCAAGATTTATTTATTTGAAAAGTGCGTTCGTTTTCTGTATGGAGGCGAAGTTACCTAAATGGTTATAACTTTTTTATTCCTTGTCCAATTGATTGAATTGAGGTATTATATATGCAACATAGACTGCGATACCGGATAATAATAATTAATCGCATGAGGGCCGATGGTGATGCTGATGTCGCCCTATCAACAGTTAAATTCTGACGACAAGACCTTGAGCCAGATTTTGTACGACGTGGAGAGCAAAGTACACTTCGCGAACGAGCCCATAAATGTTCCTAGCGATCTCTTACAGGACGCCCATCCAGTGAGTGACATCTATCAGCGCCATTGGCCCATGATGCGGCACTGTTTCCACCGTCAACGCCCTATTCAAGATATTCTACAATTTCCGACTGACCGACCTCGCCCGTCTACGCAGGAAGCCATCTTCAATGACCAACGTATGGCCTTCAAATTAAATGTCGCTTTCGGGTACATCTTACGACATAAGGTGACGGATCAGCTGCGCTATTTCTATTCCAGTGCCAACAACCAAGTGTACGACAATCCTTTCACCGTCATTAACCGGGCGTCGCTAGAGACGATGCTGGAGAAACTGGACACCGTGAATCCCTTGAAATGGGCGCAATGTCAACGTCCCAACACCAAGAGGACAGTGGAGAGGATCAGCAATGTTACGTTCTTCGTGGCTAAACTGATCAACCCTCTCGGCTGAATGCGTCATCCGTGCACTGATGAATAGCATAACATGCCGTATATACTCCCTACGTCTACATGCTGATCGTTGACTTGAGCTCCGTAAACACTTGTACCTAATGTGATGGTGCGTTAAATAATAAAACATGGTGTTTGATATTTCAATTTGTTTTGCTGTGAACATACTAAACATACCCAGGGCGGCTTCCCCAGCCTGGGTATGATGTAGCATTGGGGGTAATAATAAACTGTATAAAGATTGCTGTAATCCGCTATACTTGGATGAAATATATACCCCGATGTGATATAGTGCCCTTGCACACTTCGGAAACTTCCCTTTTACTACTACTCCACAACTGAAAATGTGCAGAATGACGTCATTTCCACGACCCAGCCCCTCCAATCGGAGCCACGAGTGCTTCACATTGATACCTCTCCGATTATAATACTGATAAGGTATAGTATTGGACAGATATGGTATAATACAGGACATATATGGCACAATGCAGGACATATATGGCATAACACAGGACAGATATGGTATAATTCCGGACAGATATGGTATAATACAGCACAGGTTTGCTATAATGCAGGACAGATATGGTATAATACAGCAAAGATATGGTATAATGCACACCCGACAGGACGCATTCGGACCAGGGATGGTCCATCTCTACAAGAAATACCTTCCTTCACTGCCCCAATATGCCCATTTTCGCTACTACTCGTACTGCTGACGTCATCAATGGCATCCCTCAAATAGTGGTCTCCACCCCCGAAGGCTACAAGATGACACCCCACACGACGCATTCGGACCAAGGATTGTCCATCTCTACACCAAATACCTTCCTTCACTTCCCGAAAATGCACACTTTCAGTACTACTCGCACTGATGACGTCGCCCATGACGTCACAGATGCTGTGGACAGCTTTGAAATCGGGATCTAGATCCCGAGAGCTACAAAAAGACATCTCCCACGATACATTCAGACCAATAGTGGTCAATCTCTACCCCAAACACACACCCATGCACCCCCAAAATGACCACTTTACTGCGCATGCGCAGATAGACGCGACTTGAAATAAAAAACACACGCCATTCTGACTCTACCCCACAAAAGCTTCACTTTGACACCTTCCACGACACATTTGGAGCCATAATGGTCCATCTCTACCCCAAACACACCCACACGCACCCCCAAAATGCCTGCTTTCTATAACGACCAGACTGCGCATGTGCAGAATATTGAAAATGGACGATATATTAGTCCAGTCGTGTGGAGTGGAATAATAAGATCAATCGAAACAATACCAACATACCTGGAAGCCACACTTGAATTAATTTCATACTCATTTCATGTGAAAATTGTAGATGACCCCTTAGCGACGTCACAATAAGTAAATATTAGAAAGTTTACTATATTGGCCTGATTCCCCGGTTCATGTTGAATAAAAAGATACCTCATTTCAATCAATTGGACAACAAATAAAAAAGTTAGGAACATTTTAGCAACCCCACCCCTACTATTCATTGCATAAATAACATACATGTAGTGCTAAGTTAGTTATCCCTGCTAGTGCTAGTTTACAACATTGGAAATATTTCAATGTATTAAAGCACAAAATACAAATAAAGACAACATATTAAACCAGGTTACATAGATAATGTTGCAGAAATATGACTAGTTATCAGTATTGCTTGTAGTTAGTCAATTTTGACATTTTTTTTCGTGAAATTTGGAGATGGCCCCCTGCCGACGTCATAATATTGAAATATTAGAACGTTTGCTGTTTCGGACTGATTCCTCCGTTTATGCTGAATAAAACGATACCTCCTTTTAGTCAGTTGGGCAACAAATAAAAAAGCTATGGTCATTTTAGTAATCCCGACCCCCTTACCGTAAACGCAAATAAAGGCGTTAGGTGCAATTTTTAACTTCTCTGAACCCTCAGTTCATCTCAATTTCTCGCGTGTTAACATATATTTTCTTCTTCGGCACATTCCAAAGTACTAACAAATCATAGTTTCGGAGAGTGGTGGTGGGGGGTTGCGCACGGAGTTCTCTACTGGACAGAAACGCATCTTACAAATCGAGATTGGGGTATATTACTTAATCTTTGCATATATTTTATCCAATCCATCACTTTGCTGAGAAGCAACAGGAACTTGATATGTGATGTCTAGCACTGTAATATCACTTGTCTTTATTGCACCATGTAAGCGTCCTGTCTGTGTCTTGTGCGCTGTCCTCAGTGTTTTATAGGGTGGATGGAGGGTGTCTAGTTCCATGCTGCTTCAAAGATCTCTTCTTTGAAGTAGCAGGAACACAACTGGGCTGGGTGGTGCTTAGTTGGTTCGTCGTGATATAGCTGAAATATTGTTGAAAGCGACATTAAATTCTATTCACTCACTCACTCACTCACTCCAATCCATCACCACACCTTGAGAAATGGGATAGCTCTGCCCGCACAGCCCAATTCGAGGCAAATTTGCCAGCACCCTGAACATACTTACACTATTTGGTATGGACAGTTTCAACTCATCTATCAAACCGGGCTATGGATTTCAATTCAGCTCCCCATATTTCACTATGGACTTCAAGTCAGCTTCCCATATTTCACTATGGATTTCAAGTCAGCCCCCATATTTCACTTCCGTCAAGCAGAGCAGTTTTTATTAGGATATTGAAAAGTTTCATGCAGATGGAAGGAGTTGGGTCATGCTTGAATATGAACTGAAATAGGCTGTGAATAGATTTCAGTCATTTACTTTTGAGATCTTCAATGCCCTCATCAAACCTTCCTCTGTCGTCCATAATTATTCCTAAATACCTGTAACTGCGGACAATTTCAAACATATGCGTTCCTAGGAAAACGCGAGTGGAATGGAGGCGTTTACTACTTCTTTTACTGAAAATTAAAACTTTGGACTTCTCTATATTCACTGGTAAATTATCGGTTTTATAGTCTAGCAGCAGAGAACAGCTAACTAGAGGGGTACCCGGGCCGGAATAATAACATTTGTTGCCATATATCAAATTAATTCCTGGAATGTGTAGAATAAGAAACCACTTGATGCCAAGCTCAAAAGTTGGTGCGAACTGAATACGGCGCCATTTTCCAAGATGGCCGCCATTTCGATTTAAAAATCTCATATCTTGCATTTTAGAGCACTTTGCTGGATAATGTTGGTGCCCAACCCCATATTTGTGAGGTCCCTCTATCCACTGAAGTGATTTAGAAAGTTGCCAGATCAATAGTTCAGCATTCTGAATCATAATAAGTCATTTCCAGTTCGTGTATTACAAATTCGAAACCGTTAAGTAACTGCTTAACATGCCTGAATATACTTTTTTGGCGTCTAAACCTATAGTCAAAGAAGATTTAGGGTTCATTCTAACTTTTCCATTCTAATTTTCCTGTGTTTTCAGATCAGTGAAGAATATCAACGGATGCTTTAACAGCAGAAATGGCTGCAGAATTTGACGTTTCAACATCTAAAAAGCGCCGACTGGACATATTTGACACCCGCAAATGTGCATCCTGCACAAAGCCATTCAATGAAAAAGCTCCTGGAATTTCTCCCAATTTGCAGAAGATTAAGTCTCCTTTCTCTGCCTGCGCTGAACGAGACGATGAGGTGGGTAAGGAGCCTTTGGGCAAGGCTTTGGTGTAAGACCTCCCATTGAAAAGCTAATATCCTGGACAAAAGACTGACAATACAACTTGCAGCAGATCCTTTGTCAATTACATTTCGTGAGTCTTACACGAATCGTTGCCAGCTTTTGTCACACCGAGACCAGATTCTTGACGAGACAGTTGTATTCAGATATCACAAAAATTGTAGATCCTCATATACCTGTCATCTGAAGCGGATCACCAAAAGTGATGCAGAAGAGGAATCTTGATTGGAAGGAGAACTGTTTCTTGTGTGGGTTAAGATGCCATCCAAAGAAGTCTACCTGGTCAATGGTTCAGTCGACTCCTGGCAGTAAAAGCGATGGTAGTAAAAGCGATGTACACCAAGGTTTGGGAAGCAGCTGAACTAAGTGACGACAAGGATATGTTAGCCAGACTTAATGGTATTCCTAACGGAGACCTTGTTGCCATTGAAGCTCGCTATCATCAGACCAAAAATTGTTATTTGAAGTACATTAGTGAGCAGCGTATCCTGGCACAGAAGAAGGTTCCAGACAATGATAATGCCATACAACTATCCATAACGCAACTGATTGAGGAGTTCAGGCCATCCGTTGAATATGGGAAGGAGGTGTTCTTGCTAACCACACTAAAAGCCCGGTTTCAGGAACTGAGCAGGAAATGGAATGGAGAACTCTGAAAGTTAACAGACCAATAGATTCAAGAGGCAGCTCTCCCAAGAATGGTCTGAACTTTCCTTCATTCCTCAACCAGGCATGTCGTACCTGGTTTGTTCTCGCAGCATATCTGTAGGGGAGGCCTTATTCAAAGCACGTCAGCTTTCTCAGCTGTTGGAGGTAGCCGATATTGAAGATGCCAGCGACGGAAGTCAGGTTTCATCCGAGGATAATCTTATTCATCAAGCTGTGGGTATTTTGAGAAGAAGGCTATCACAGGCGCGCATGAGAGCAGATGAATACCCCTCGTGCAAGGAAATGTCACCAGATGAACTGACCATCTGATATACAAAGTTGTCGGGTGGCTGACAGATAAGCAGCTGTATGATGATGCAGCTGACGCCTCTGTGATGGACTCTGATTGGGTCAATCTCGCATACGACCTAACCACACAGGCAACTTCTGTCATGTCCCCGAAGCACCTTGGGCTAGCTGTCTACCTCCATCACGGATAGTTGTATGGCATTATCATTGTCTGGAACCTTCTTCTGTGCCAGGATACGCTGCTCACTAATGTACTTCAAATAACAATTTTTGGTCCGATGATAGCGAGCTTCAATGGCAACAAGGTCTCCGTCAGGAATAACATTAAGTCTGGCTAACATCTCCTTGTCGTCACTTAGTTCAGCTGCTTCCCAAACCTTGTTGTACATGTCACTACCGTCGCTTTTACTGCCAATAGCCGACTGAACCATTGACCAGGTAGACCTTTTCTTTGGATGGCATCTTAACCCACACAAGAAGCAGTTCTCCTTCCCATCAAAATTAGAGCTGGAACTCTGAGATCTAGTGAAGCAGGCACTTCTACTCGTGCTTGGAGATTCCTCTTCTGCATCACTTTTGGTGATCCGCTTCAGATGACAGAAACTGGTATATGAGGATCTACAATATCTGAATACAACTGTCTCGTCAAGAATCTGGTCTCGGTGTGACAAAAGCTCCTTACCCATCTCATCGTCTCGTTCAGCGCAGGCAGAGAGTAGAATGGCAAATTGGGAGAAATTCCAGGAGATTTTTCATTGAATGGCTTTGTGCAGAATGCACATTTGCAGGTGTCAAATATGTCCAGTCGGCGCTTTTTAGATGTTGAAACGTCACATTCTGCAGCCATTTCTACCGTTAAAGCATCCGTTGATATTCTTCACTGATCTGAATTACAACACATATAGGGGAAGTGGGAAGAGGTGCCGACATACTGACTGCGTCACATGACTTCACAGAATAGTCTTCTGGTTAGCCTATTCTAAAGCACATACCAAGAATCTAACGATTCGTGATATGTGTTGTATCTCAGGTACGCTTTTATTGTACCTGTTCATGTGGCAACTTGAATGATATGACCACACGGCCCCTAGCACCGGCATAAGCGGTATTAGATACAAATCTAGAGAGCTATGCTGGAAATGCTCTGACAACTCGTATACTGGTAATTGATGAGCTGCTTCGCTGTGACAACTCGTACGTTGGAGATTGGTGAGCGGTATCTTCGTCAGATGTAAATGACGGAATTAACACGAAAGACTAGTCTGTAACGCCCGATGTCGACCCAGCATCAACTTCGCACAAATGCCAACATATATCAAAGACCAAAATGTCTGTACAGGGGCGGGCCTCGGGGACGAAACGTCTACCAGCGGAATCTCGCCATATACAGGTAAAAATTACAACACATATAAGGGAAGTGGGAAGAGGTGCCGACATACTGACTGCATCACAGAACTTCAGAGAATAGTCTTCTGGTTAACCTATTCTAAAGCACCTGTATACCAAGAATCTAACGATTCGTGATATGTGTTGTATGTCAGGTACGCTTTTATTGTACCTGTTCATGTGGCAAGTTGGGTGATATGACCACACGGCCCCTAGCACCAGCATAAGCGGTATTAGATACAAATCTAGAGAGCTATGATGGAAATGCTCTGAGCATTGGTGAGCTGATTCGTTGTGACAACTCGTACATTGGAGATTGGTGAGCTGTATCGTCGTCAGATGTAAATGACGGAATTAACAACACGAAAGACTAGTTTGTAACGCCCGATGTCGACCCAGCATCAACTTCCCACAAATGCCAACATATATCAAAGACCAAAGGTCTGTACAGGGGGCAGACCAAAGGTCTGTACAGATTCACTGATCTGAAAACACAGGACAGTTAGAATGGAAAAGTTAGAATGAACCCTAAATTTCTTTGACTATAGGTTTAGACACCAAAAAAGTATGCTCAGGCATGTTAAGCAGCTACTTAAGGGTTTTGAATTTGTAATACACGAACTGAAAATGACTTATGATTAAAAATGCTGAACTATTGATCTGGCAACTTTCTAAATCACTGCAGTGGATAGAGGGACCTCACAAACATGGGGTTGGGCACCAACATTATCCAGCAAAGTGCTCTAAAAGGCAAGATATGACACTTTTAAATCGAAATGGCGGCCATCTTGGAAAATGGCGCCGTATTCAGTTCGCACCAACTTTTGAGCTTGGCATCAAGCGGTTTCGTGTTCTACACATTCTGGCGATTATTTTGGTATATGGCAACAAATGATATTATTCCGGCCCCGGTTCATCAAAAACTAAGGGCTTTTTAGGCTGTCTGCTGCTAGACTATTAGAGAAGTGACTTAGAGCATCGAGAGATCTTTGAGTTTATTATTTTCGTAAAAAGTTTCCATAAGCTACAGCTCAACGCTATATCTCGATAATTGTTTATCTGTCTTGCTACCTTTTTCATGAAGTGGGATAACTGTAGAGGCAGCCCATGACGCAGAAAATTTTCCACTTTCAGAATGAGGTTGAATAAAGAAAATGGTCTATTTTGATGGGTATTATAGTTTTCAGCATTTCATTGGGAATGCCATCTTCAACTGAGCTTTCGTTATTTTTAGTAGATTTAATAACATCTCGATTTTCAGAAGCCGTAATAGGTAAATTGAGATCCATATCACAGTTTTTAGTTGGAATATCTGGGAAAACCAAATTATCAGGCTCATTATTACCAAGTGTTCTAAAATGTACAAAACATTCGTCTGGATCTAAGTGATTGATATTTGGGGACGAGCTAAGTGATTGATACTTGGGGACGATCTAAGTGATTGATATTTGGGGACGATCTAAGTGATTGATATTTGGGGACGATCTAAGTGATTGATATTTGGGGACGATCTAAGTGATTGATATTTGGGGACGATCTAAGTGTTTGATATTAGGGGACGATTAAGTGATTGATATTAGGGGACGATCTAAGTGATTGATATTTGGGGACGATCTAAGTGATTGATATTTGGGGACGATCTAAGTGATTGATATTTGGGGACGATCTAAGTGATTGATACTTGGGGACGATCTAAGTGATTGATATTTGGGGACGATCGCATTTTCTTGACAATGCGCCAATACTCCGTAGGATTGCCCTCGCGCATTTCATCAAACTGCAGCATTGGCTTCCTGTATTTTGTAACTTGTTTGCATTTCTTTTCGGTCGAATATAATGTTTGAATGGCCCGAAGAGAATTTGGGTTTTTATTTACCCAAGTCTTTGGCTTTAATGATGATTTTTGGTACACTTTCGCTTCTTCCGGGGCTTCTTTGACAGACGGACGCGAAACGTTTGGAGGGAACATGTAGCTATTCTCTATAAAGCATTATGTACGATTGTAACAGCGGCATCAATACTCACCTCATTTTCAAGAGAGGTGTGCAATAGAAACTCATTCCAAAAACTCAATGGGTCAGGTGAGTTAACTGCAGACATAAGAAAGAGACGACAGGACTTGACCCATTTCCTTTTGAGCGAGGTCGGTTCATATTCATATTGGGTCTTGGCTGACGAAACTTGAGTACATTTGATTTTTGCTATCAGCTGAAAATGATCTAAGAGATGAGAAAGAGGAAGGACTGCAAAATACTGGAACATGTGCAGTAATGGTTCATATACTATCACATAGTCAGCAACGCTGGTCCCATGATACTGATATGTAGTTAAAGAATCCAAAAGGTCACCTCGAGTGCGACCGTTCATAACTCGTAATTGCGCCATAATACAGATTTCAATGAGCTGCCTGGGTGTTAATTTTATAATCACAGTTTTGGCGGATTTTTGCGGAGTCAAGCAGGTAGGCCTAACTGTCAGGTAATGGTACATGTGTGTCATCATCTGATGGTATATAATCACATAGACTGGCAGTTCGCGCATTGAGATCTCGACTTAACATGACATGAAAATCAATGCTGAATTTCAAAATCAGCTGTGAAATATCACTTAAAGAGTTACATACTTTGTAGATCCAATAGGTGAAATTAACTGGGGGTACATAGGCTGTGCCCAAAATAACACCCTTGTTCAGCAAAAAAAAAGGCTTACTGACTTTAACCCATTAAACGTATTTAGTCTTTTCAAGTAGACTGACATATTTCTTCAGTGCGGGCTTGAAATAAAACACAATACCTCCCTTAGATTCGCCGTCTACACAATTCGTAATATTCATAACTTGGAATAGTTAAATCGTCCTTCTGTGGTTTCGTATGCCACGATTCAACTACACTTATATCAAAATCCTGAGAGATGAGAAAAAGTCATCATTTTTTGCAAAAGCCCAGGAACATTCGAAGAGGTGTATCGTCAGTGCGCTTGCAAAACGAGGCTAGGCTGGGTGTCCTACTGAGGAACCAAGGTATACAAATAATACATACTAAAAATCACAGTTAGACAAATAATACATATTCAAAACACAGTTACAACATGCAAGGACAAAGTGATAGCAAAAGTACAAGTGATATCTTGGGATAAATAAGTAGATCAGACGTTTATAGTCAGACAGGGAGATAACTCCCTGGAGCAGTAGCTGCTTTAGCGCCGTCAGCGGAGGATGGGATGTAGGTCCTGACGACAAATTACTGTTTGGGGTTTTGGTAGGTTGGTCTGAAGTGCAATGCGTCCACATTACTATCCTTAAGACTAGTGGGAACCTCTGTGGGTAGATTAGAAGATACAGGTGTTTGCGGGACCATGTTGTGAAATTCGTTACACTCCGGCAATGATCGTTGGTCACGGTAGTGAGTCTGGCTGTTTGAAGTAGTGGAGCACATCATAAAAGGGTTCCTATTTGTCGGCTGGGTATGGATTACAGGCAAGTGTGAGTCATACCTACGATACCTGAAGTATTGAAAACATGATTGCTTATAGCTACAGATGCGGAATGGTTGGGTAGTTGTGGTTGTTGTTGCCATGGCACCGACTTACGATATGTAGATGATTCTTGCCTTGCAGGTTTTTGCAAGTATGCGGGGTGTGTACCATAGCTCGCATTTGATTCATACTTGTCCTTTACAAACATCGGCGAAGAGACCCTTCCTGGCCACTTGATATTCTTTGCTAAAGTACTAGTGCCAAGGCTGCTTGGATGAATTAAATCGTTGAACAACTTCTTCTTCGGTGTACCAGATTCTGTCTCAAAGAAATGAGTGTGATCAATAAAGTACAGGCCTCGTTTTTGTAGACAAATTCGACGAGTTGCGTTTAAGGAGAAGACGAACTCGTTAATCTGCCTGTGACCTTTAGAAGGGATAACGTAGGAGAACTCAAGATCAGCTTTGGGGAAATCATGTTGTAGGTTGTTGATCAACATGTGCGGTACTTTCTCTTTGACAGTGGAGTAACGCTTGCAAACATTTATCCCAACATGCACCACAACACGACGT